>JABVXS010000799.1:0-23041 GCA_013365335.1 Madathamugadia hiepei | reverse complement strand
GGTGATAACATATCTGAATCCATGTATCTTATCAATCTCTCGACATTCGGATTACCCACTGCGCTATGGGTAACCGCTATTTTATAGTAATTATTGATGGTTCAAATTTTATTTGCAACTTTTAATTTATTACGGACTAATTAGCAATTAATTTTTATACATTCGTTCGTTTAATGGTGATGCCAAGATAGGGGGGATAGGGGAGGGGATTTATGGAGAAATAATAGATGGGAAATAGCGAATGAAATGGAACATGCTCTTCCACCTGAGAAGTTAAATTGTTGAGAGCGATAGTGGAAAAAGTAGAGAGGAAAAATGAACTTATGAAAATTGTTATGATAAATGAAATGAGTTAAATTGTTGAGATATAATAGCGATAGTGAACGGAAGGAAGGGCAAGGATCGGGTTAATAAAGAGGGGAAAGGAAATAATATTAATTCTGTAAGGCTCGTTGCCACCGATCATACACTTCAAACTATCGTAATATTCTTGGCATTATTTGTTGTCACCGTTTTGCAATTGTCTTCGTTGTATGTGTATGCATGTGTGTATGTTATACATTTTGTGTGGAATATCGTAAAACTGGAAAGATTGCGAAAAGGTTGACAAGGAAGATGACGGGAGAGGAATGGATGGGACATGTCATCACGGCATGTGGGTGACATGTTATCATCATCTATAATTTTATCATGTGAAGGAGAACGACAGTTTGTACTTAACGTTGAACTTAACGTGAATATCAAACCTTTTACATCATCTTTCACTGCAAGCGGTACATTGCAGTCATTCTTTACAGTGATTTTATTTTACTTCTTTTTTTTCACTATCAAATTATACCTTCGCAAAAATTAGTTCCTCAAAAAAAAAGAATTTTCGTAAAAAGATATGTTGAAATTTGAATAGGAGAATAATCACGGTTGACTTAAATAATTTTTCTTTCACCTTTTTTATCTTAAATTGCTTTGATTAAAATTAATTCGATGAAGTGCTTCTGTTTTAGCTCGAAGACATTAGATACATTTGAAATAACACTGAACAAGAACAGTGATTTGTTTTTGATGATTCATTTTTTTTCCAAATTCTTATTCAAAGATTTGCTACAATAATTCATTGAATTACCAACAATTCTTATACAGTACTGATAATTTGACTGATAATACGGAACGATAATTAGCCGTAATCAGCAATATTTCTTATGTTATATTTATAATTCAGCATCCATAGTCAAATTTAGCATTGAGTGGCTTCAATGAAGCTGACAATAGCCATTGTTGTCAATTGATCAGTTGTTCAATCAAATCACATTTACTCTTATCACTGTCACCGTTACAATCACCGTGATAATTTCTATGTTATTTTTTTCCGTCAATCCCCCTATTCCAGCAGTATTATTCAATAAATAGAATGACATCTGTTTGCTAGAGTTCCATGTGCTTTTTAGCGGAAAAATAAAATTGAACATTTTCTATGGATAAATCAACCTTTTTTTCCAGCTTATCCTAATAAAGCTTGAAATTGTTCAAATGCAAAACTACATTCTTAGCCGCAATTCGTTGCAATCTGTTGTTTTATTTAAGCAATTACCATAGCTAATTGTTATCATTAATCAAATTATCATAACGATCATTACCATCCTGATATCATTGTTAGTGATTTTGTCAGTAATTAGTTCAGTTAATCTCTTCATCTTCATTAATTCTCATGACTTATGATGGTAGTCATAGTCGTACCAACTTCGGTAAACTTTTTTTCCCCTACAATCACCATCATCATTAGGTGGGCAAATAACAATGTTTATTAAATGCACAATTGTCCACCACCGAGTAGTAGTAGTAGTAGTAGGCTAAACGATAAAAGATGCCTATCATCTCTGCTTTGCATCGCCGCTCTTTCTCCTCCCCTCCTCCTCCTCTCCTTTTTCTCCTTCGTTTGTTGACAGTTCATTTTTTAACCTTTTTTTTATTTTGTTGATCCTTTTAGACGATACGATTATCGTGTTCCTTTTCATTTGAAGAAAGTAGAAATTCTATATTTCTCTTCTCTTTTACAAGAATGTTCCGGTCGATATTGACAAAACTTTGACATACCCATCCTATTCTCTCATTATATTCTGTTCTATTCCCTTGCATTCTTTCCTTCTTCCTATCTCATCCATTCTATTCTGTTCCATTCCATTCATTTGTGAGAATACAAAATTTGTTCTCTTTTAAAAGTGAGAAAATCCTTCTTCCTTTCTTTTTTTTCCATTATTATTGTATTAACAAAAGCTTTATCTTTATCGTCCCGTCCTATTCCTCCTAATTTGGTAGCTTTCGAAGAAGGGAACAATTCATCCTGTATAAGTGAATGTAGCGGAGAATATGAATCTTTTCATTTCTTATATATACAAAACCGGTTCAATGCTATTCCGGTAAAGGCTTTTGTCTTGATTGATGATGGGAATAATTAGGTGCTTTGCTATAGACAGTCCTGTTCTGTTACATCATGAATTTATTACCTGTAACAATTAAGAATTTGTTGGTCTATCAGTAAGGGAGGCAGAAAATTGGGGATGAGGGTGTGGGTTAGGAAGTGGTTCGAATTTTGTAAATTAACAATGAAATGATGCCGTTTGTCCGCGGATCTTTTAAAGGTACCATTTAGCTAGCTTAACACAGTTCATTATCATTATGTTTTCAATGATGATGCCTTATTTAAATTGATGTCCGTTGCGCTTAATCATATTTAATTAGTGATTGAAGTTAACAAGTTTGCATTATTATCAATATTTGATGAATGAAGGATCTGTATGAGGCGCGCTCTTGAGCGATTCGTTTTATTTCAGCCAAGCTCATTGCAGTCGCTGTAGCAACATTTTTGTGGAAATCTAAATTCCATTCGAATATGTTAGCAAGGAATGTTTGTCACTAATTTGCAATTGTTTAAAAAATATTTTAAAACAAATATCATCAATGAGTGAAGAGTTCCTTCTCTCGCTCCTTCTCTTTAATTGTTAGATGTGCTATTTCAAGAGGGAGAGAGAAGGGGTGTAGGGGGGGAAGGACAGAGAAAATTTTCGAAAGATATGAGCGTTTGGAGTTGGATTTTTCTTTGAAAAAACGAGAGAGGGGGAAAAGAATTTTGTTAGAATGTCATGAAAACGTTTGTTTTAATATATTATTTGGAAGAGTTGGACAAAAACATTGATTAGTTAATTAGTTAAATGCAAACATACCAATTTTAGCTTAAGTGTAAAGGTAATCAATGATCAAAGGAGTGATTGGAGACGTTTGATGGAAGATTTGGATTTTTTTGTAATTTAAATTTTCAAATCAGTTACAGAGAAAGTCTCAGTAATTTAAAATTTTTTTCGGAAGAAATTAAGTGTATATTTTATATTTGAATTGATTTGCTATATTATTGATAGGCTTGTTATGGTGAGATTTGTTAGTGTGAGGTTGGTAATTAACTTTCGATAGTCACAGCTTCAACGTTGATGCTTTTGATGTAAATATTTTTTGTTTTTTGACTGATTCAATCGTTCGCTTATTTGCTGATCTACGGAGAAAAAGACAGTTAATGAGCAAATAATTTTTAATTTGAATTTTTGAGAAAGGAAATCGGAGAGATGGAGTGAGTGCTTGTGTGTTCCCATGATCTTATATAATTCATTTTTTCTCTCTCTTTTTCAGTGTCTGTACAGCATTTCTGAGAAAGTAAAGAACATCAATAACAAGTACGACAGTAACGGCAAAAACAACAATAAAAGAATAGGAACAAAGTGATAACAAGGAAAGTACAAAGCAGACAAATATCGAAGGCGCTATTGTCGTACATCAATGTTGCTGGTGTTTATTCCTGTGGATATAATTGCTTTTTAAGTGCTGAAAATAATATATTATAGCTGTACAGTAATAATAATAATAATAATACAATCAGCATTATTAACTTCACATCTCCAGTAATAAATATATGGGGTAAGTAATTGTTTGTCATCAAATTAAATTCATTTCATATTAGTTCGTATGAATTGCATTGAAACGATTTGGGAGTTCATTTACTTGGTGAAATATTTGCTTTGGAAAGAATTCACTTCTGTTTATCATTTCTTTTTATCGGCTAATTTTTTAATTTAGGGAATTGTACGATATTGTATGTATTTTAGGTCAGCGGGGATGTCATCAGCTGTACTAGGACATTCATCCTCGCCATATCGATCAAATGCTCATGTCAGTGCATATGTGGGACAAAATTTCACTCGACCTAAGCATTTTTATGGATCTTTTGTAAATGTATCTTTGATAAACTGTTTTTTTTTTTCTTGAACGCTATAGATTTAATTTTTCACGCCGAAATAATTAACAATTATGTAATGCCAACCCGTATTTGTTATTAATATTTTGTGCAATGGTTGTTTCAATTGGTATTTCGAAGGCAAAATTGCATTACAGCTGCTCGGTGTTGTGTAATTTAATAAAGTCAAAAAAGAAAAAATTTCTTTAGTTTGTTTGATATCGACAAATTTTATCTAGGAAAGCTTTTTGAGCAAAATGATAATAAAAAAACTTCTCATTATAGCAGCAAAATATGTGCAATGGATATGGAAATACGGTTGATGGTGTACAATCGCGCAATGGTGTTAGGAGTTCTGGTATAAGTACCCGTAGGAATAGCTCTGGTTCACCGGTTCCATCGCTGAGCTTGGTTAATTAAGAAAATTATATGAAAAATTTTTTTTGGATGCAATAAATGTTTTGAAAGATTGAAAGTCGTTGCGGATAGAATGATTTGGCAAAATTTCGCAAAAGTGGATTGTTGTAAAGTACGGGGTAAGAATGGAAATTTATATTGTTAATTTGATTGTTTTGGTGAGAAGATGGGTAGTTTTAAAGGATTCTTTAGACAAATGTTTACATTCGTGGACTTGAGCAAAGCACAACGGATGGAGATCTAAGAGATATGTGCTCGAAATTTGGCCGAATAGCGTCAACCAAGGCAATTATGGTAAAATTCTACACACATATCTTTTGAGTTATCCGTTCCATATATATATTTCATTATTAGGTTTATTTGAGGTTATTTTGTTCGAGCGTAAATTTGACATTTATATGAAAAATTAGTACTTCCTCCTAACATTTCAGCATTGGTAAGTTTGGATTGTTGAAATTAGAAAATTTTGAGAGTTTTATTGAAGGACAAGACAACTGGTCAATGTAAACGTTATGGATTCGTTGATTTCGAGCGAGCAGCTGATGCAGTGCGTGCTGTTGAAGGTTTGAATCAAGAAGGAAAGGTGCGAGCGCAAATGGCTAAGGTAATTATTGATTGGAAGTGGATTATTTTAAAGTTCGTACTTCAAATTATTCAAGTGACAAAAGCAAAAAATAGCCTGGTATTTTCAGAGATAGTATATGCGTTTTTCTAAATTCCTGTTGCAAAGCTTCATTCTGAAGCTTGGATGGTAACTGTCATGTGACTTTTTTGTACTTCGACGCTATTTTGCGGCTTTTTTAAATCTTGGAAAAAATCCAAACGAAAAACTATCGTAGTAGAATTGACAAAGAATTATTTATGCGAGGATTTTTAAGGGTAACGCTGGAAAGGTATTTTGTTGCACTCCGAGGCGACAAAGATAGTGGAAATTTTATTTTAGGTGGAATGTTTTAAGGCTTTTTAGTTTTCTGAGAAATTTAGGACAGCAGGTTATTGTTAAATAAAGAGTAGGCAAAGATATGGCGGAACGAAGATTAGACGAGAAAGGAAAAGGGTTGTTACATTTTGGTCATTTTTGTTCCCTGTTGTTTTGCCTGTAATTTACTAATGTCTGAAAAACCTCCTACAGCTAAGTCGAGAGAATGATATTTTTATAGCTCTCGTAAGGAACGTTAACGAGCTACTTTCATTGCAGGCGCTGAGTCCAAACAACCAAAATAGCCTCTTTCAGCAACAGGAACAAGATCCAACAAATTTGTACTTTGCAAATTTGCCTCCGAATTATACAGAAAGAGATTTGCAAAAGCTGCTGGAGAGTTATGGTTCAACAATCAGTACCAGGGTATTGAAGAATGATGACGGTTCAAGCAGATGTGTTGGTTTTGCTCGAATGGATAATGAAGAATTGTGCTCGAAAATTATCAAAGTAAATTACTCAGCAGTTGAGCGATCGGTTGATTAGGCTTATGTTATTGTGTTTTTAGAAATGTGTGTCTTTTATTATTGCAGGAAATGAATGGAAAAAAAATTATTCCGGGTTGTAATTTGCTGTTAATGGTGAAATATGCAGATAGTAACAAGAAGACGAAAAATCGACCTTTGCAAAATGCCCCTGCATTGTACAATAGCCTTACACATCTTGAGATCGCTGTAAGTTTTAGTGCTTTTTTTTTACTATTTGAAGAATATCTTAAAAGAAATCCTGATGTTATATGATTATTTTTTACAAAAGCATCAATTCACCTTTCCAGCAGCCCTTTTTTGCAACGGCACGTTATAATCAAAGTGGTCAGTATATCCGTACCAATCCAAACTACCAATACTTACTAACTCAACCATCGCCTTATGTCTACAGCCCACATCCTCAGTATCATGTTTTCTCAGGTACATGTTGATGTAGTGTTTTTTTAGAAAATCACGTGATACGTAATATATAGCACAAAATGTTTTACATCAGAATCAGATGGTAATAATTCGATAAGAAATTGATGAACAACAAAAAGAGTAAGTGAAAATATAAATTTTTTGTGCAGCATTAGGGATTAATCCAAATTTGCCAGACAAATTGTAGGTTATGGTGATGCTCCGATGGGGAACCTTGCTGCTCAAATGCAAAATTTGTCAGTTCAAGGTGCTAGTGCTATGTTGCATCCGTCAACTGAATTAGCAAACATCGGACCGGGTACAAGTATGACAGCTAATCAAGTTGCTATTAGCACCACAATTCCTCAGGTTGCTATGCCATCTTATACCGTTCCACTCTATCCATGGCCATATGGTGTTCAGGTAGTTTGTTAATTTTTTTAATGCAGGTATCATTTGTTGTGACGAAGATTTCTAGAGGTGGAGTCCGTGATTTTTTTGGTTGGTACCAATCCTTTTAATTTGTGTTTTAGCAGTTGAAGAGATCTCGGATAAATCTCACTTCAAGGGCAAGTCGCAGGATTTTTCTAGCCTAGCAATTGACAAATCCAATATGTTACATCCATTTAGAACTACCTTGTACATGACTGCTTTGTTGTATTTAAAACTTACTGTCATGCATCAGAAATTTTGGTTGATAGGCATCTATTAGTAGATAAGGACTAACTGCAGAAGTTTCTTTTTCCACAAATTACAAACATTGCCTGGAATGTTAAGTGCTTTCATGGGTTTCACAAATTGATTAAAAAAGTTGTTTGCAGGCAACAGATCCCAATATGATTGGTGCCGTAGTGACATCTGCGACACCGTTGCAAAATTTTGTTCCAGAATTAGCTGCCATGCATACTGATGCTGCAAATGTTGTTGCTGTTACTGCTGCTGGTGCAGTATCAGCAAATCAAACATCCGGTCAGGTTATCTACGCCAGTCAACCACCACCTCCTCCACTTCTATCGCAAGCATCAGCACAAAAAATGCAACAGAACTGAGCAAAGAAACTGTCTTCAGGGACTGTTTTTTTTTTTGCGCATCTCAGACGAACTTGTTTTAGTTAAAGCTAATGGAAAGTAAAGAGAAAAGTTCAAAAGAGATGAAGGAAACGAAAGATTAAGGGAAGTGTTGCAATTGGAAAAGTGAGTGCCTGTTTTCTCTTTTTCTTGAAGTTCGTTATTTGTTTTCTACTAATTTGATTGTTTAGTTGCTTTTTAACTGTGTTCATTGTAAATTGTTGAATTTTTTTCTGCAGAAACATTGAAATTGCCTATCGCAAATGAGTCAGTTGGATTAATTTGATTTTGCAGATCTTACTGTAAGGGTTTTTTGAATTTATACGAGTGTAGAGAGAGACATTGTAGCAAATTCAAAAATAACGTGTAAAAGATGTTGGTAGTATGTCATATCCTTTTGCTTTGAGTGTTATGTCCGTTTGCTCTGATTAATGAGTGTTTCCTTGTAAAAAAAATCTGTGAAAGTTCTGCATGACTGTAAAAAAAATTTTTGCTACGGAATTTGCGAAATCGGTAAAATAAAAAAATAGAATTTCAAAAGTTTGTTCCAGTCCAAAGGAAAACCAATTGGTTCCTTAGTTATCGGTTTAATGTTATTAAAGTTACGAGGGAGAAATTTTGGAATAGATATCTGTGTACTTTTCCTTCCTTTCGCTTCATCTTGTTAATTCTGTATGTTTTTGATGGTTCTTTCGTTTTGTCTCTGAAGGTAGCGCTAATTGACAATTGTATATTTCTCGAAGTCCGCTAGTTTTTTAACTTGTAGTTGAAGAGATGTTAGTATAAAGAAACGTCCCAGTGCAAGTGATTTTTTTATAATTTTGCATTCGATATCGAGAATCAGCAGCTATCATTATTCTCGTTTTTGTAAAGGAGCTGATTTTCGTAGATATTAATATTACGGTGTATTTTTTGTAAAGGACAAGCTTCGGGAGATTGATTAATTCATTTAAAGTTTTTTTGGTATAAATTGGTGATAATGATTAAGAAAATTTGTGAAACTCGGATAATTTAATGCTATAGTTTAAATAAGGATTTTAAAGAGAATTAAGATTTTATCTTTTTAATTTGGCAATATTAGTTGTAATTAAGCGTAACCGGTAGGGAATTGGTGTTTTGTTTCAGGAAATGTGTCAAAAATTATTTGAAATTGTGTGCACATCATTGTAACTCTCTTCCTGAAATAATTTCGTTCTCTGATTATGAATGTCTTCTATTTTTTACCCTATGTAACATTGATCCATGCAACAATGGTCTTACTGTTAATTGTTCATGCAACATATGATGGTCAATGATCTGTGCGCATGTGTTTATGCATGTGCATGTGTGGGAAATGTTTTGTTGTTATTTTGGTTGTGTCGTTTTGGCTTCCCAGTGGACAAAAATCTTGTCATGTTTAGTCATTTTAGTTCAAACTTTGAACTTACGATAATGTTTGCTCTACAAATAAAAGTTTAGGCATTTTGGTTAGTAGATGAAATGTGCTGCTTTGTGATATGGTTGGATGATACATTCTAGATATTGTAGGTGAAGATGAATTTTTTTTAGTAACTGGAAATTCTTGTAAAATTATGCATTTAATGAGTGGCAGGGGAAAGGATCAATTAACCTTTAACCTTTAGTCGGAAATCAATTTTCGTATTTTTCATTTTGCTCTAAAATCGGATTGATAGATGCGCTGATCCCAGAACACTCATGAATGAACTTCCTCCATACACAGATTCATGGTCTATGTAGGAAGTAACGCTTCTCCCACCTTTAGTATCGGGTAGAATCAGAATTTTTTGTTTCTTGCTAGCCTGATGATTATTTTGTGCAGTATTATTGAGATTCAGCTTAAAATTTGATACTGATAAGGTGGACCACATTAGTGGGGCAAAGTACTTGAAAATAGAAATTTCAGAGTAACATACTTTATATTATATTCAGCAATTGTGAGATCCAGTGGTGCTCATGTGTTCTGTGTTTTAAGAAGTTGCATAGGGGGGATGGATGTTGGTATATCTTTTTCGTATTTTTATAAGCATTATTCCCAAATATGAGCTGCGTTTGCGGTATCATTCTTTATTTTTATACTTCTACATTTTTAAGATATCCCAACATTGTTGCTGAGGTCGAACGTGGGGCAATGTAGAATGTTGCTGGATCTTGCAGTTCTTTTGTTCTCGGAATGTGCAAAAACTATATTCTGTTCTACTCCATGCGAAATTTGTCTTGCAATTTTGATGTAACTGCGTGTGGTGTTTCGTTGCGATAATGTTCTCGCTTTCTTCTGTTGTTTTTCAATTGTTAGAGTTTTCCGGCAAGAAATCACGTCAGTTTCGATTTGTTCTTGATTCTATAAAGAAAATGGAATCAGTTGTGGTTGCACAGTTGCCGCGATGTGACAACTCAGTGGCTGAAACTTTTAATTGGATTCAGGAAAATGATCTAAATAATTCAACCCAGCATCTAATCAAAACAGTGTTTCTTTGTTTTTTTTTTTGGGAACATTTGGTGATGAATTTGTCTCAATTCTGAACAAATTTTTCGTCAGCCAATTCTGCGAGAAACTTTGGAATTTCGAAGAGAGGAAAATGTTCAATTCTTTTAATCTAAGAATAAAGAGATCAATGTTTTTTTTTTTTTAGAAAATAACAACTCTGTTAGGATTATAAAGGTAAGAAAGATTCAGAGTAAATTGGCATTATTCGACCTAACTGATTTCAAGAAGCCTATGAAATACTGTGGAAATCGTGGTCGGATATAGTTCGTTCCTATTTTTGTGGCCATTTTATCATGCATTGCAAAAGCGTCGTCTGAATTTGAAAATACTGTTGTTTAAAAAATGAAATGGCGCATGTGATCTATTGCGATTATCGCGATATCCGAACTAATCAAAATCAAGACTCTTCCTGTCCAAGCGATGCACTGCTGTTGTCAATGCTCCCTCCTTCGTTATACACAATGCGCTGCCATCGACACCTACAGTTTTTCAATATTAAAAGCTGTGAAACTTTAAACAACTGTGAGCTTAGGCCCTTTGCATTTCCTCCAAACCAAAGCCCTACACTATTATCACACAATACTAATGCGGTAACCTGTTGACTTCGATCATTTGTTAAAAAGTGGTTTTCATATTATTTTCATGATCAATCACGGGTATCATTTAACACCACATAGAAATCCCGATCAATTCTGTTATTTCCAGTAATTGGTAATACCTTTCAGTTTGACTTGAGCAATAATTCGACAATTTTCAGTAGAACAAAGAACGAATATAATTGAAAAAAACCTGTTAGCTCAATGACAATAGATGACATCGATAAATCCGGTTCCAGACTACTAGCAAGCTTCATTAAATCAACTGCTGCGTTACCTGCTGCATTGATCAATGTTCCACGACTACATATATTTAAGCCTGCTTCATCAGCACAAAGCACTCCCTTCACGTGTTCTCTTGATAGCCTAGAAGTATTGAAAACATTCATTGCATTTCTGATGAATACCGATTCACTTCAAAAAAATCTTTTCTTGTCTAAAATTCGCTTTATTCTACTCGTAAATTGGTCATACAACTCCGATGAAAAGACAAATACAAATAAACGTATCTGCTACTTTATAGAAAGCATAAGTTTTCAATAGATATTTTAACCCACTTGTTGCAAGAAGAATGAGATGCAACAGTTTCAAATACCTTCGCTCAACAATCTCCGACAATGGGCGTATGGAAGAATTCTACGCAATAAAAATAGCTACCACCTGGATGAAATGGGCAAAAGGTACAACAGAAATCACCTAAGATGAGTGATCGCCTTCAGTCCAATGGCTAATGACAAGGGAAATGGAACACAACAACGTGCACCTATGGAGCCCAACCTACGAAGGCAATGCTCTGCAGTAGCAGACCCTGCAACCTAGCAATACAAACGCTAAAAAAAAACTTTAACCCACTTGTTAAATAGCTCAGAATTACAACTAAGCGCTCACAAAGTTGACAAAAACTCACAAAAGATGTCGAGGATTATTTAAACTAAGAAAGCGACGTACAAGTGAATGAATAAAAATCTAAACAAAAGAAATTACATAGCAGTCTATCTGACTTGCAACTGGACAGGAGTGAGACTTCTCAAATCACATCAGAGGATAATTCATTCTCTTTGTCTGACTGAGTGTAACTCCCATGCTTTCGTTACGATTTCGATATCTACTAGTTTCAAGTAAGAAATATATAGTAAGTATATGAATCCATACCACTATATATACATTGGCTAAGTAGTAGTAAATGTGAGAAATAACCAAACCTTACATTTCATCAGCCAATTTTTCCAATTGTGATTCCATCTTTTTTTCCCGCAATGAACAGATGGTCTACTGAAATGAGCGATATACAAAGAGATGAGGAAAAGCAATTATGTGAAGAAAAGGAATGAATACAACGCTTCCAGTATGATGCCAGCTCATTGAATCAAAAGCTTGAGCAAGAGAACCCCAACATCTCCACCCGAGGGCGGGAAAATCTCGGGTTGCAAGTTACAAAATCAAAAAGATGACTGAGCCATCTTGGTGGTATTTCGAGACTCGGGACACTTGATATAAGTAAATGTTTCGAAAAACATTAAAAAGGAAAAGACGGGAAGGTCTGCGAGAAAATGCTAGTGAATTCTTAGAATTTCTTGAAATTTACTCAAATTTATGCTTTTTTCATTATTTTATTTTGCCATTAAAGAGGTCGAGAAAGTAAATTATTTGCTGATTAAAGAGGTCAAGAGCCTAGATTATTGTTGGAAGATAAGGAATTACGTAATTTAGGAAACGGTGTTTGCAGAAAATAAAAGGCTTGAATATTTATAAAGGCTAAAACTAACTGGCAGTTTGTTATTCGAAATATTTTTTTATTTTAACTTAATATTTCTTTAGTTTTTATTGGATAATTTCATTTTTACATTTGAAAAATTTACAGCTAATAATTACTGTAATTAAATTATAATCATGGATTCTCAATATTTGTTTCAAAATTGCGTCTCTTCAAATAACAGGAATCGTGGTGGAGGATTACCCTTTTGGAAGGTTTTCATGAATTGTAGAAATGATAAGCCAACGATAGCTAATGGTATCAGCACAGAAACGAAAAGTACATCTTGCAAAAATGGTTAGATTTATCGCAATCTTCTTCCTTTGTATGTTTTCAGAAGTCACTGTAAGAATTTGTTACGCTTATGGCTTGTAGCATTGCTGTCGAGAGTTTAATTTGTAAGCTCCAATACAATTAAAGAATTCAGTTCATTTTGTTACATTTTATTCTGATCTTATGTTGGAATTGCGACTTATCACCATTATTGAGGACAACATCGTCAGTATTTATTGTTATCATTAGCATTGCACAAAATATTTCAGGTGGTTTTGAAACGCAAAGTATGATTCAAACATTAATTGGTATAATTATCTTCATACATTATAACTAAAAGATTATTTTTAGTAGGGCTCAAAGAACATATAGAAATATCTGAAGGCACATCCGAAGTATCATGTGAAAACAATAATCGGAAAGAAAAAACGCAAAAACGACAAATTATCGGTGCATTGTTTTTCTTTGCTATAATTTTCATAAATCAGGCAATGCCTCACTAATTTTATTATTTAACAAATTTCTCGGTTGTTGCTTGTCCGTAGGAGTTCATGATGATGGTATATTTTCGTGAACTTAAGTTTTATTGTTTATGTTTATAAGTATTGTTTACAGAAGAATTTTTTTTTAGGTGGATTTAATTTGGGTGCTTTATTCGCTGAAGCTGAAGCGTCGGATAATTTATTAGAACGTAAACAATTTAATTTGAAATTAGTGAAAGAATTTCGGATCAAGGATGGTACTGTGGGTTTCGGTTATGACACAATTTTCGGTGATGGCATTGACGAGCGGTTGAAGGTGGTTATCGTCGATGAGCCGTATTTGCGAAATAGGTCGCAAGTATGTCATTTTTGAATATACGAGAAATTTTTAAAAGCTTATTCAGGATTTTAACTTGAAATTTTTTCTTCAAAATTTTTTGATTGGATATTATTTGCTTGAATTGAAATATTATTTGGTGCTTTTAGCTTGACGCTTAATCTGACTTTTATTGAAATAGTTTTTCTTGCATTTTGCGTCACATATCGTTGCAGCTGCTGAAAAACTAAGGTATTTTTTCCATCATTTTAGGATTCGAACTGCAGTGAGTAGAATTGAATTTTATTAAGCGTTTGTTTGCCTTATTATTGGGGAATTGATTAAAATTTCTTTTAGATCACAAACTTGGTTGTATTCTGTGAGCTGTTGGTGTCTAGGGCGCCAAATCTTCGTGAAATCGTGCTTCGTACACAGGCAGATCAGAATGCATGGCGTGAGCTGTGGGGGCAGTTGAAACAACTAAAGATTGATCTTAGTTTGCGGAATATACTTTTGAATTTGAAATGTAGCGATACCATGCATGATCGGGAAATTAGGTCAGACTTTTATCTATTTGGGCGGTAAAACCAAGTGTTTCGAAGTTTTTTATGAACAGCTAAAGTTTTCTAATTTATTAGTTATGCAATAGTCATGTTCATCTTTTTAATTTAACTTGCATTGTAATATTTCGTTTGGACTCCTCCATGGTATTTGGTATTTAGGATCTTGAGAAGTAACCATTATCTCTTACCTTTTTTAATTTTTACATCACAATCCTTGGAGTCGAAGTCACTTTTTTTAGGTTTGACAATGGTTGGACTTATCGAATTGGTCGAGGTTTAGATTATTTTCGGAAGCGGCAACCATTGACTCTAGGAATAACCAATTTTAATTTAAGGAAGTGTCAAGAGACAAATGTTTGTATATTAAAAGAAATGAGATCCAAGAATTGAGTGTGAATTAGTTGATTTAATAGTGGATAATAATTTGTATGATTTGTTTAGGTGCTTTATTACAGGTGTGATACCATGATAAGACAAAGTTGTTAAAATCAAACTTAGAAGTATTTAATCGAATTTAGTTTCACTATGGTTTTAACTTCTATGTTTTACTGTGCACTTAATTTTCTTAGAGAAAGTAACCCAGAAGTGTTATAATTTTTCTAAAACTCAAAACGATTTCGAATGGTTGTAGTCATTTTCGGAATCTCCATTATAATTTGGTATAATAAATTGCTTCTTTCTTATATTTCAGTTTAATTTTCATCAATGTGTTTTCTCATTATTTTCATTATGTAATAAAATGGTTGTGAAAGCTGGACAATGAGGAAACAGGACAGAAGAAAAATAAACGCTTTTGAAATGTGGTTTTGGAGGAGGATTCTATCGGTTCGATGGTAAGAACCAACAGTTCAATACTGAATGAAACTCAGCCTACAATATCGCTGGAGTCCAAAATCACATTTCAAAAGCGTTTATTTTTCTTCTGTCCTGTTTCCTCATTGTCCAGCTTTCACAACCATAGGTGACAACAGAAAAGATAAGACTGTTTATAAGCCCAATTTTTGTCGGAAAAAAAATCATCTTAGATTTGAACACTTTGTCCAATGATTTGATTGTCGCCTTGCCCATTGCAATTCTCCTCGTGATTTCTGCTGTTGGCTTAGCCTCATTACTAATCACTGAACCAAGTAAGTTGTAGTGCTATTAAACGAATTCAATAATACAATGTCATCTTTGCATTTGTAGCGTATTCATCTTTTTGACACTAACAATTAGAGATTATTTTCATTTCAAACAATTCAAAAAAACACAAAATCTGATGAAAAAAAATTTTCGGTACTTTGAATGAATTGAAAAAAACCTTTTGAAGGGGTCGTTGTTCATCCATATTATCGAGATGCAATGATTCAAGCTGAATTTTTAACCATGCCACCTCATTCGCATGATGATCCACAAATGAACTGAAATTTAAAAACTAATGTAGCTTATTCGATAAGTAATATTGCATGTTTTATGCACAAATAATATTTTTTCGGATTTGAAATTGAAGTGGAAGAGTTGAACGGGAAAGGAAATCCAGCAAATTACGAGATATTTTATTGGCGGAGAATTTTTCAAAATACCTTATTTTTATCAACCTGCTAAATTAATATGAAATTTTGTAAGGAATTTTTTAAATCCAACGATTACTTGAAACCACGAAGAAGAGCATCGAAGAGAACTTTAATCCTTTGCTGTGCTGCTTCACTTTGATATCGCTTCATTATATGCTCTCGAAAGTAATTGAGTGCTGTCCAACCCGTCGATTAAGTATTTCGTGGAGCTTGAAAATACAATGATCAGTTTTGAAATCTTCATCAATATCAAATATCCCATTCGCTATCAATTTTTTCACATCAACTCTTAAACAAAACAAAAGAAAAGTTCTTTTCTTCGCTTTTTTTCCCGTAAAGTATTCCAATAATTGAACAGAAATTCTTTGCATGTGAATGATTAAAAATTTTGAAATTTCGACTAATTTTGCTTTTTCTTGGAGTTTATTTTTGCAAAGGAAAAACAAGTTTGTGGATGAAATGAAGATAAAATGTGAATGAATCGAAGCACAAATATTCGCTAAACAAAAGAAAAGAATGAAGAAAACTAATGGGTGCAAATGAACAATTAGAAAATGGAAAAACCCTTGTCATCTGGAATGATGTTGACCTTGTCGTTAATTCACAACTTACGGAATGTGAAAGATTGGGACGATTGTCGGGGGAAAAACACAACAGAAATATCAATGAATAAAATATCATTACTGACCTTTAATACGAGGTCATGACAGTTATAGATAACCTCGTAGAGATAGTCTTATAGATCAAAACCGAATGGAATGATTCAAAACAATAAATTGACGAGATCGTAAGGGATGGATGGGTATTTAGAGTGCAAGCCGATAAACAAATGTGGAAATGTAAACTGAACAAATCACTACTATACATTTTGATAAACTGATAAGCCAATCAGACGAAATTGAAAGCTAACAGTAATTCAACGGCAAAGAAATGAAATTACACACCACACGTAACACGTATGTTCACGTTAACTCTTGAGAGATGGATAATTCTAAAATCAATAAGTGAATAACAAATAGCAAACAAATTCATTAATAATGCAAAACGATAATTGATAATCCATTTAAAAAAAATTAATTGTTTGAATCAAGCGATTAATTGACTATTTTCTAGCATCGTGTTTGTTCGTCTGTCTGTATGTCTGCCCATATATTTCATTACAACATTCAACAGACTTTTAAATTTCATCCATTTCGTAATACATAAATTCGTTTTACCACTTTTTTCAACTTATAGCTACCGGATTTTGCAAAATTTTAAAAGTAAAATACAGAGTTTGACGTGTTTGATCGTTATTATACGTCAAATTATTGCAGCGTAAATAATATAGTGAAAGTGTTCATAAAGATAATTGGAATATCATGTGACTACTTTTGTTGCTATGAAATATAAAAAATTAAAGAGTTTTTTTTAAAAAAAAGAAAAGCGAGATGCTATGATTCAAGTTTAACTGTATTAAAATAATCCATATAAGAAACTTTCTGCTGCCCAATTTAAAAAATTCCTAGCAAATGAGAGAGAATGAGGCAGGACAATAAAATGAAATTTTGGAGTGTGGAAGAAAATGAGATGAGCGGAGAAAAAGTGAGAAATGCAACGCATTAGGAGCGGAAAAAAGTGAGAGATGCAGAGCATTAAAAGCGGGAAACAGGAATGACAGTTGTGTATATCACCTGAGGTAACTGTTGTAAGAAACATTGAATTAAGGAATGGGTGGATGCATAAATCGATGATTAGATGAATGGATGAGTGAGTGAGTGAATGAACGAATGAAAGAATGAATGCATGAATGGGTGAAATGATGAATGAGTGAACGAATGAATGAATGGGTGAATGGATGAACGGATAGGAAAATTTTTAAAATGATAACGAAATGACTCGTACAACGATTACTTTCGTGAGTCTATTTCAAGAATGGAAAAAAATCGAGCTAAATTTTTTACAAAATTTTTTCGAATTAGAAATTGTAACGAAATTTGAATATTATCGAAAATGAGATGTGCATTGTTTCATTTTAGTCAAAATCATTTGTAATTTGACAGACTTCGTGATGAGGAAACTATTATTTATCATTATTAATCATGATAATTTCATGAATTTAAATCCATCTTTTTAAATTAAGCTTTGCACGCGAATATCAGATAATTATTACAGTGTTAAAATTAATCTAAAATTTGGAAATTTTTTGACAAAATAAATCCATTTTTCAAAGAATATTACTATTTTAAAAACATTCTAAATCATTCCATCAAAAAAAATAAATTAAATTGGCTTTTTTTTCTTTTGAAATGATTTTTTTTAAATTAAATTTAGATGAGAAATATAAATTTCATTGAAAATATTAGTTTTTTTTTAGTAAATAAATTTCGAAACAGAATTTTCCTGCATAATATGTTTTTGACCTTAGCGGACCATTCCGGTCATTTCATTCTAATTGTTTTAGCAAATGATTAATTTTGCAGCAAAATGTGCTACTTAAGAATTTCCCAGTGAGCGGAAATCACATGATTATTGTCGGAGAAAATTTCGAATGGTATGTTTTGCAAAAAAAAATTAAAAATTACAAAAGTAATCAAAGGTTCCTAGCAGGAAATAATTATTGTTGTGTGAAATTTAGGAACAATATAATTTGCCGAAATCGTTATTTTGGCAAATAATTCTTGACATGTAAAATTTAAAAAAAAGCTTACTGTTGCAGGAATTGATTTATTGTCCAAGAAAATTTGGAAAATAATTTGTAAAACTAGCTGTTACAAGCAATGATTATTGTTGCAAAAATTTGTTATTGATCAGAAAAATATTGGGTGAATGTAATTCGCTACCGAAACTATTCGAGGAAAATTGTGGAAAATTTGGATTGATATAATCTGTCATGTAAGTTAAATTAGTGGTTGTTTCAGGAAATGTTCCAGGACTTTTTTGGAACGATATGACTTGCGGAGATTGGATATTTGTAACAATTTTTTTTGAAATATATAAATTGCAAAAAAAAGCGGACAAATAAATTTTAGCAAAAAGCAGAAATGGAAAGGAAAACATTGCATTGAAGATGGAATTCAATTCAAAAATTAACAAATCAAATTTCGATGAAATATAAAAGCAAAAAGAATGTGATATTTAAGCTAATGAATGCTTGCAATGGTCGGATGGAAGTGTTAGCAATTTATAAATTGGTGGTACGGTATTTGAATGTGAGTAATGAATGATTTTTTTTGGAAAGTTTCAAATATTTAATTTCAAATTTCATCAAACTGGATTGCCCACCATAGCAAAGACAACAAAAGAACTTTATGCTTTCGTTCACCCGAAAAAAAATGAATAAAATACCCGGGAACAAAAAATAGTTTGAAAATAATTTTATACATTTTTTAAAATGACAATAATTTATGTTCCAAACAAAATTAACAAATGTTTTAATGGGAATTTGGAGTTAAATAATGCATTTCATTTACTACCAAGTAGTTTTGGTA
This sequence comes from Madathamugadia hiepei, assembly GCA_013365335.1. NCBI lineage: Eukaryota > Metazoa > Nematoda > Chromadorea > Rhabditida > Onchocercidae > Madathamugadia > Madathamugadia hiepei. The sequence continues at coordinate 3,927 of JABVXS010000799.1, read as the reverse complement.
AAGTTTTGTAACAAGTAAAATGAAAAAATTAAAAAAAAATGAAAATAATTTAGAAAAGTTTGGACATTTTGATATTTTTGCAAAAAAAAATAAAAATAGTGGAAATTGGATTAACCATTTTTTGGGTCATTGGTTCAAAATTCATTTATTATCGAGCTATTTAAAATTTGAACAATCTAAATCACAACATTGAAATTTCATTTAAAAGTATTCGAATGAAAATATTAATATTTAAGCTATTGATAAATTTTTTAACTTGATATCGCAAGCTAACAACCATTGAAATCAGTAGTGAGTAAGTAATTCAGGAAGAATCTATAAAAATTTTCAACTTCTGAATTATGAAAAAAAAATCTTTTTTCCAAACTTTATTTTTGTTGGAAATGAATGGACATTAAAAGGAATGTTTGTAGAACAATGTTAAGGTTTAAACTAAGGAAAGCATCCATAAATTTTTATTAATTAGCAGAATTATTTGTTGTAAATGTTTTATGAATACCAAGTTAATCAAACTACAAATTTAATTTTTTTTTGCTTTGAAATTTTTTTTAAAGGTATTATTGAGAAATGTTGAACAAGTTTCTTGACACCTTTTTTTTCAAATAACATAAAATTCTCTTCACCATTGCTCCATTTTTTTTTGTATTGGATAAATTGAAAATTTTCCAATGGAATTTTTAACTTTAATTTAAAAAAATTAAATGATTAATTACGAAATTTTATTTCAATCAAAATTAAATACAAATGGATGATTAATTGATAATTTCAGTGAGGAAAAGAATTAGAGAGAGAGAGAGAGAAAGAGAAAGAAAGAGAAAAAGAGAAAAAAGTTTTTTAATAGTCCTAAATTGTTGAGTAATACCACCAACAAGTTGCATAACGATCGGTGAGCCGAAATGCGCACATCGTTTTTATTTCGGCGCACTTTGACAGTATTAACCGGTTTTTTTAATTTTATTTTACATAACTCTCTTTTATCCATTTTTTTCGTTAATTTTTTGCAATTTAAAAAATTTTTTACAAAAATTTTAAAAGTTAACAAAAAAAAAGAAAATGCAAAGAATTTTGAAATTTTGTTTATTTTTGTTTATAAACCAAATTTGACGGTTTTTAAGGGCAAAGTTGTTTTCATAAAAATTGAATTTTATAGATTTTGAAAAATCAAAAAAACAAGTGTTTTTTTTTCATGAAAATTTTTTTCCAATAAAATTATTTTAAAGAAAAGAAAAAAAGAAATGAAAAATGAACTTTCTTTTGAAAAAAAATTTTTTTTGTGGATAAATGAAAAAGGAGGTGTGATAACAGTAGTTCTTAGAAGAGTGGGCGATAATATATATTTCTGTTTCTGGAGGTCATTTAATAGAATCTGAATTTCATTGCATTTCACCTTCAACTTCATTCATCCCTTCCTTTTTTTTAAGGAAGAAAGAGGCAAAGCGAGAGAGGGAGGGAGGGAGAGCAAAGGAGAATGATAGGGAGAAGGAGAGAAGAAATAAGCTTAGACAACATTGTTCTAAATTATGCTAGGAAATAGTTTTAATAGCAGTTTTTATCGATCCGCCTATTAGAATGAAAGGTCAGTAAGCAGGATCTATTGAGCACTCTTCAATTCACTCTGAAGTATCCATTTGTACTATGACCTCACTTAGCTTAAAGTATCCATTTGTACTATAACCTCACTTAGCTGGAAGTGCCTACCACTACCATTGAATATTCAGCTTCCGGTATTCCGCTAACATCCATTAGTACCACCATATCTTCTTGCATGTTGATATACATCGAGTCATTCAGCTTAAATCAGCTCATCATCTATCAATTATCATTTATCAGTGTCATCTGTCGTCAATACCAGTTCTAACTGATCATCCACTTCGAAATATCCTGGTCATTCAATTTGATATAACTCTCTCCCTCCTGGTAATTTTGTTGAGTAGCCTCAAGTTCAAACACTAATTCTAATTTTGCACATGTAAAGATCGCATTAATAATAAAAAATTTACAAATTTTCAATATTTAAGTTTATTGCAAAGTTGAATATAATCTGAACACGAAGAACGAAAAAAGAAACTTAAAAAAACTTCTTGTTGTTTTCCATCATTTCTGATAAATTTCTCAGATATGATAAGCTTTCCGAGTACTGCAACACTCGCTAATGTTGACGAAGCGGAACTTGAACTTAATCCTCAAATGTTTTAATAAGCAATTAATTACTGTTTTCATTAAATTAAAAATTTAGTTTATTTATTCAAAATTCATCAAAAATTTCAAATCCTTAAATTTTAGGCGAAAATTGGAGAAAAAGAAAAGGTATAGCAACTTTTGATTAAATTTTTCAAATTTTATTCAAAATTTTTCACTAATAATAATTTTTGCAGCAAACTTTGTTCAAAACAACAAAATTAAATTTGAAAAAAAAGGAAAAAATGAATTTGACAGAGTTAAATAAATTTGACAAAAATACGGTTGTAAAATTTCAATACCGTTTGACTGCATTACAATGTTCTTCCCTATTTCTTCACCATTTCCTCTTTTCTCGGGCAATAAAAAAAAATCCTGAAAATCCCGATGGGACTGTTGTGAAATAATCCCGGAAAGAATTAAAATTTGAAATTCACCAACAAACTATGACCATTGTTAAAGTAAGCGTTCATGAGAAATTATCATAATCCAAAATTAATGAGAAAAGTTTAAAAAAATGTTTTGTAAACATAAATCCCAATTATTGTGATAAACATGAACAATGAAAGGTTTAATATGCTCAGTTAAGATGAAAATTTATCATTTAATTTTTTTAAACAATCTTTAACGGGCCCATTCATTCATTCTCTAGTTTACCACGTTCCATTTTCCCCCACTTCTCCCGCGAAATTTTAAATTTATTATTTCAATATTCCAACATATTTGCCAATATAAACGAGACACTGAGGAAATAAAATAAGTCTTTCAAGCGTTAACAATAATTTCCCGTTAAATTGCCAACAATGATTAATGATATTTGTGGCAAAAAATTAAAAAAAAGAAAAACAGAAGGCGCCAAATTTTTTATTTTTGAAACTTATGAAATAAATTTTGTAATTCAGTGATTCAAAAGATAGGGATGAACTTCGAAAGTAAAACATAATTATCAATATTTCCAGTAGGTTGTACAGTAACAATGAAATTACCAAAGTTAGATAAAATTGACAAGGGTAAGTGATTTGAATTTATTTTGCACACCTTTTTTTGAAAGGTCAATATAATTTACTTTGTTAGGAGAAATATGAAGGTGACCAAGATGAGTAATGGATATTTAAAGAATGTGAATATTTATTGAATTTCAGAAGTATTTTGTAGTCATCAATGAATCATCCAATACCATCACCCTCCTCCCTTCTACCCTTAATCATTTTTTCCAGAACAATTCCCGCGATGCCACAGTGAAACTAATAAATCCTGAAGGATTACAACAGTAGCAAATCAAATATTTTCTTCATTCCTTTGTTTTTTATCCTCCTCACATTTTATTTTAACAGGAAAATAATCAATGAATAATTAAGATACTCAGAAAATGAACTTTCAATTGAAACGTGAATTTTATAATTTAAAAAGAAAAAAAATTTATACATTTTTTTGTAGAAACAGATAAAGAAATGTGCAATTCGTTAAAAAACAATTGCAAAAAAAATATTCAAAAAGGAAAAAAAAAACGCAATTTGGCACAATTGTTTATGAAGCCGGCATTATGCCAAGTTTTGAATTATTTTCTCACTTTGGTTCAAAAAAAAGCGCACTGATATTTCGGATGAGAAATTATTGCTCCATAAAATTGAATGAAATATTTCCAGAAGAATAATTGTATAATCTAATGACAAAACTTTTTTGTTAAATTCTTAAAAATGATTGCACATCTTCTTCTTCTTCTGTTAGCGTTTGTCCCACTGAGATGCG
>JABVXS010000798.1:0-23041 GCA_013365335.1 Madathamugadia hiepei | reverse complement strand
GCAACAGTTTCAAATACCTTGGCTCAACAATTTCCGACAATGGCCGTATGAAAGAATAAATCCGCGCCACTGGATGAAATGGGCAGGAAGTATCGCCAGAAGTCCAAAACCCAACAACAAGGGAAATGGAACACAACAACAACGACTTGCATCCATGGAGCCGCACGTATGAAGACAATGCTCTACAGAAGCGGACCCTGCAACTCAAGCGGGACAAACGCTAAAGGAGAAAAAACACTTCTTGGTGAACGTTTTCAAAGAACAATCTAAGCTTTTAGAACTGATCGTAATCTTCTACTGCGATGACTATTGGCCTTACCGTAACTCAACTTTGTTGTATATGAGAATCTTACTTGACAATGGAGCCAAACGGTGAGAAGAGGTCGGTTAAGCATGTTTTACAGCAATGAGTGGTGGTGTGATACCATCCAGTCAGCAACGGCATCTACCAGGTCATCCTTGCATCCGCTTAGTCACTGAGCCAACCAAACGTCTGATGATCCTCCATCCAATACTTCCAGAAATGTCTGTTTTCCTATGGAAATATTAAATGTTCCAAATCATCAAAATCATAAATCTAAACAAGTGTTAAAAGAAAAACCTAAAATTAAAATTCATTTATCCAAAAAATAATTATTACATTCTTCATAAGATTTTGTAATAGAGATTTAAAACACTTGAAAAAACTGGAATGATTCAACGGTTCAGTAACTTCTCTGTAAATTATTAAAAGTACCACCATAGACCAACTATTAATCATTGATTTTTCAGAATTTCTCGGGACATAATTATTTTCTTCATTTGTTAAAAAAGCTTTCAATTAATTAAAAAATCTGACATGAGCCAATCTTTCCGATTAATTAATGACTAACAATTATATCTAAGCATCAAGCTGAGTTCAGACTCCTAAGCATATCAATAATTCACCAGGAAATTCCAGATAATCCGGACATTTACGAAAACTTCGGCATACGAAAAGGACCCGGCAAAATGATGAAACTGATATGGGAATATCCTTACCTTATCACTCATCATCAAGGAATATCTCTCTTCTCACTTATCATCAAGGAACAACTCTCTTATCACTTATCATCAAGGAATATCATCTCTCTTCTCACTTATCAGTAAGGGAATCTGAGAATCGTCAATTTTATGCATATCATCTGTATTTCAAAAACATTGTTCTTATGATGTATATTATATTAACTTTGAAGGAAAAACCAATGTACAGAATGAGCGTTGGAAATCAAGCAACTATATCATTGATCACCGTTGAAGGATACTGTATGAACGGGAAGTATACGGTAGCAATGAATTGATATTGCCATCCTTACGTCCTTACTATTCAAGTAATCATTCATCAAAGAGTTTGGTAAGTTGATTTGCATGTTCACCAAAACTTCCAACAATTCTCGAGCAGTTGTTTGTTTGGATGGATTCAGTAAAGGAAAGGACTGAATGACATACATGTCATCCAAATCTAATAGAATCCATTTTATCATTGTTTGTTCGTGCAAATGCAACTCAGCTCAACGTTACTGAGCTCCAATTAATTAGCCAATAAATATTATAAAAGCGCGTCGTATTACTTAATATTTGACTTGTTCTACGTGAACAGTACTTGTACAAATGTCATAAGCGGGTACGGACACTTTATATGGCAAATTTGACCAAGTATTAGCCCTACGAGCGATTTAACTCATCACATTTTCAAATTGGCTATTAATGGTGCGATGTTCGAGTTGCTACTTTTAGCTGGTCCCTTATGGTTGGTACTTTTGTGGGTTATGGTTTGCCCATTCGTTTCTTTAGCTAATCCTTCATAGTCCTTGTGGTACCTTTTGGCTAATCCTTCACTTGAGTATGTTTAGTCTCGCACTAGTTCGGTAAAAGGATAAAACTGTAGAAATTATGCATGTTGTCTGTAACTCTGTCGGTACCACGCACTTATGAGGAAGGTATTTTCTTTGCAGGTACTTGAAGTTTTGTCAAGGAAATGGCCGATGAAAGCATTAAAAAGTTACAAGAGGTAACGTATACAATCCCTTCATATCGTTTTGAACGAACAACACAGTTGAGAATTCCGTAGATTAAAATCAATTCTATATCATTACTATTATAAGTATTAGAAACATTTCGCAGCAGATATCATTTAGTGAATTGGTTTTGTTTTTTCACTTGAGGTACTAGAAATTCATCACCCTATTAAAGAGTTGGTAGCAATTTTTTCAATATTTACATTTCATTCCAGGAACAAATGGGTGATGGAGTAGGAGATGGACGAGCTGAGAAAGCGAAGGAAGCTGCTGAGCGTGAGGAAAACATGAAAAACTCAATCCTTTCACAGGTATAGCAATCTTTTTATGTTTCATCTCATCACGTTTGGAAGAAGCAAATGGTCCTGCTTGTTAAATTGTTCAGAAATTACTTATTGCGGAAGCTAATTGAAGTTATCATCACACTGTTTGCTCTGAAAGAAATTTGCTACATTCAATGTTTCGTAAGCTGTAGGTTCTTGATCAAAATGCGATTGCGCGACTAAGCAATTTATCTGCTGCTAAACCAGAAAAAGCGAGGATGGTGGAAAATATGATCGTACAAATGGCAAGGTAGGGTACTTTAACTAAAGCTTCATTTTTTACAGAAGACTTTTGCACATCTATCGTAATATAGCCCAAGCAAGTTCAAGGATCGTAGTTTTACTTCATATCATTTTTCAACTTTGAAAATTTTCAAATTTGTGTATTCGCTGATGTGAAGAAATGAACTTTATGACAGCTGATAATCTTTCTTGAGTCCATAAAAGTGGTAATGTTTATTTTATTTGTCCACAGATATTAACCTGATCTCGCAGCCTTGTCAATAAGAGTACTAATTACTCAGTACCACAGCAACTGATAAACGATTTTGTTTGCTTATTTTTAGTGTCAGTCTCCCATTTTCCGAAAACATCAATTTCAAATGATCTCTGTAATGTTTCTTATTCAGGCGAGGACAAATAGCAGGTAAAATGAACGATGAATCCTTAAGGCAGTTGCTGAGTCGCTTTTCAGAACATACTCGACAAACAACAACTGTGAAGGTTACTAACTACCTTGTCATGTTCTTTTTAAGAAAAATTTATGCGGTTTTCAGCGGAAAGTTCTCGAAATTTATCGGAAAACTTCAATTTTTTGTAGTTCGACAGAAGGCGAGCAGCGATCAACTCCGATTCCGAGTAAGCCCGAATACGGAATATTTTTGTATGTTTTTGCAAAAATTATCTGAAGCGTTAGGACTTCGGGTGTTCTAAATAAGGGATAGATGCACTGCTATAGCTAAGAGCTGTGTTTTATAAAGCTTTCAATTTTTGGCTTTCCCAATCCATAATCAACATTTAGCTTCCCTGTTCCAAAATTTAATTGCAGGGAGTTCTAAGTAGACATATAAGTTAATGAAATATAGCTACTTAACATTTACTTTGTCTTGTGCAATCACTAAACCTCACCACATCGACTGTTTGCATGATAGGTAACGAAGAATGTAGTAATGACGGATCATTCGGCCTTTTCGCAGTCTCATTGAGTTTGATACTGTGTTTTTTGGTAGTTCAAATTTGAACTTATTTGTTTACTTTTATCATGTTTTTTATTCTCTTATTTTGCATTTCCACACTATGTTTACCGAAAAAGAAATTTTGAATGTGAGTGCCAACAACGGTTATAAGTACTTCGAAAACAGGTAACGGTTCAGAAATTTGTTTTCTTTGGTGTCCCTATGAATATCAAAGGCAAAAATTGAAAGTTAAATCGAGACAATCGAAAATGTGTTTTGACAATTAAAAGCGATATGAGAAAAGCTAACGAGCACTTAAACACCGTTATATAGACTAAAATGCTTGGACAAATTTTGGAAAACAATGGAAACAGGAGAATGATGAAATTTAGTCGGCTAGGCAACACTTTCGTAGGAAAATGGGTCAACAGGAACAAGCAGATAATGAGAAGTCGTCGACTTTCAAATGCCGAAGACAAAGAAGTCAAGTCAGTTCTAGCTTTAACTCAGTTACGCAAAGATAAACTTTTGCATTTGCATGGATAACTCAACCAAATCAATCATTTACCGGCATAAAGAAGGAACTTCGATTTAGGCTGAAATAAAGCAGCTTGAATCGAAATCGACTGCAAGCTTAAATATAAATTCAGCGCCTAATAAGAGATCTCATATTCGAGATAAATGTTATATTGTTTCTGTTATTGCTCAATGTTACATCATGAAGTCAAGATCCATCAATAGGAGCGAAGGCTACAACAAACAACAAAAATATTGCCATTAACACAACGAAATTAAATGGTAATGCAATTGAACTTCATTGCTTTAATATTTCGCAAAGGACGATTGTTCTGACTTTTACCTTTTAGATTTGACTGTTGGTTTCATGAGACAAACTATTCACATTCTCTTTGGATTTTTGAAAATCTCAAAAGATATTTATGGCCTACACATTCCAAATAATTTCATTCCTACCAATTCTTATGCAGAAACAGTTTTCTGCCCTTTATTTTCTTACAAACGGGGTAAAATCAAATTAGACGTCATTGCAATCGCCTCCAGTACTCCACCTTCTGCATATCACAAATCCTGCAAACAAAGTGCATTTGGTTCACTTATTGGTGGTCCGTTCCACTCATTGTTTAGCGCTCAGAAGTTGCGGAAAAGACGGAAATGTAAATGGATTTGAACAAAAAGATTTGAGACAACTTTTGAGGAAACTGCAGACTAAGTTTCTCTAGGATCCGACGGGTATCCCCTATGGGATGATTATGCAACTTGAATTGTCATTATTCGTCAAATAATAGGGTTGTTCATCTATGACAAGGTTGAATGGAAATTATTATCCTAAAAGTATAATTCAAGTTTAATTGATCCATTTCGCAGAATTTTGTTGCATGATCGTAGGGAAACAGAAGTATCTTACGGGCTAAGTTGATCTGCAAATGAGCGAAGTGCTTTGGCTGTTGTCATATATTCTTTAGTGTCTGGTAGAGCAACGCTCATCTCGATTAGCAAGGAATCCGACAACGGCTTCAGAACATTTGCATCATAGGTTCCTATTTTCTCGGTTCGTGTAATGTTGTTAATAATAATCTGCAAACTTACTCCAAAAAAATTTTTGACAGTCGAAATGATGAAGTTGCTAAGACTTTTTGTTAAATAATATTCAAAAAATAGGTGCTTTCAGTAAAAAAAAAACCTTTATTTGCCCTTTTGTGAATAAATATCCTTTTGTAAGATATTCATAGTCCATCCTGAAAATAAATTATAAGCTAAAAACGCTAACGTAATTCTAGCAAGTTTTTGACAGCTTTTCGAACGACGGTCCAACTTTTCCAATAATGACTTTACACAGCACGTCAAAAAATCCAGGACACTCTAGAGTTGTTAGCATGCTAAAGTCCTTCGTATTTTCGTAGCTTCGGAAGCTTTGATTTCCAGATATCCAAAATGGAACCCGAATGAAAAAGGATAAAGACACAGATTCACCTTAGTCCTAATGTTTTTACAAATTCCATCATATTGCTTGAATAAATTAGTGAATCAATGGATTTCCGTATGATAGTAGGGCAGTGAACATCTGGTTCCGCTGCTCCCATATATCGAAAGTGCCACTGGAAACTATTCGCATCTGGCCCGCCAAATTTTCGCCTTAAGCGAACTGTTACATCAGGATCTTGACCTGTTTCTGGAAAAGATGACATAAGACAGTTGAAGTAAAAAAGATGTGACGTAAGTTAGCACAAACTTTCATTTAAAGTTTGAAGTTCCATGATGGTATACGAAGAAAGGCCACACCAATTTTAGCTTCGATTTATATAAGCCGAACTGTTACGTAATCGTTGCAAAAGTTTCTCCCCATGCTTTTTCAGTACACCTCCGTACAATATACACTCCTTTAAAGCTAAATATAACAATAATTAAATTCACGTACTGAGGCTAAAAACCATTTCGTGTTCGTTGAATGAGTGTTGTCCCGGATCGCAGAGGCCACGTAATCGTTGCAGAAGTTTCTCCTCATGCTCCTTCAGTACACTTCCGTACAATATGCACTCCTTCAATGAATCTTCGCATTTATTCAATCAGTTAATCAACTATTTCTCGATTTGCACACATCCAACAAGAAATCCGAATAAGGACAAAATTATGTGAAGACTCAGATTCACTTTAGATTCCTAGTCGTTGTATTTAACAAGCCAAAAAGTTAATATCTGCTATGAAGCTAAAAAAAAAGCTGCGATGAATCACAACAACCTTGCACTGATAAGTCGAACTTGACGATGATGGGTTAGCAATAACCGGAACAGATGTAATAGCTTCACGATTTCTTTCCGTAAATCGTTCCATTTTCGTGATCAGTCAGAAGTATTCTAGAAAACAAAATAAATATGACATGAATAAATAATATAACTATATTAGAAATAGATGACTTTCTCGAACCATTTAACGAATTAACTTCTAAGCTAAACTAAAAACATAAAGAATAGCCGTCCCGTTTAAACTAATGAAAACTAAATAATTGACCTCAGATCCTTTCTGCTCTATCAGACTCACAGATTCATCTCGACCCCATCTGTCAAACACTGCTTGAAACTTTCGCAAGCCCAACCGGTACTTCCTGGACGGCCATTGTTGCGATCGTTGAAGGAATCAGAAGATGAAAGTTGAAATTTCAAGGTATAGAATGTGAATTACAGCATTATGCGCGGGTACGAGCATTCTTTGGGATGACAGAAAGTTTCAGGAGTCAGGGGAATTGGATTCTGCATAGACGTTTATGGCTTGGATTTATCCCTAATATCTGATCTTTCGATGTTACTTGTCAGGAAAAGACAAAAACAAGGTTCTTTGATGTATGATAAAACCACTTTGCCTGTTATCCGACGAGAATGTCTTCCTTCCTAATCTTTTGGAAAGACGGAATAAGGTTGAGGAAGAACTCTGTTTCACTTTAAAATTTTCTGTACTCCATCACATCACTCTTTCATGCTGGGAAAGATAACTCCATTAGAGTTACTTTTTAACACTTTCTGTACACAAGGAATGAGAGGATTTCAATTGTTTTTTGATTTTAAATTAATTACAACAGCAAGAAAAATTAGCTGAAATAATGAAACGATCATGTGTCACTAACGGCTAGCCGCATTTTTCGATCTTTTTCCTGAAAATTAAGTTTTTTTTTCAAACAATTATTCTTTTTTGTTGTAAGAAAATAGATATTGTTGGTGGTGCCACTGGTTAACTATTTTTTTAAATATATGGTTAAGGTTTATGATGCGTCGAATGTGACTTTAATCTTCACAAGAAATGTGAAATAGTGGAGTGAGACAAAAGTCACTAACTGTTTGGCGTTTGTTCGACGAAAACGCCTTCCATCACTGACTTTGACATACACTTCAAAGGCATATCATAATGAAGACAACCTGCCATTTGCAAATACTTCCGTGATTCTACTTCTTCCGCATTCTATAATTAATAGTTCAAGAGAACAGGTATTGTTCGCTCAATTTCTGGTTGTAGATCTGATTGGCAAATGAATCCTGATAATTCGGAGCTTCTTATCCGGAAAAGATAAGTAAACCTTCAGTAATATGATCAGATCAATAGCGAACAGGAAAACGAGGAATGAGAATATACAGCCGGATAAAAGGAAGCCGAATGCTTCTATCTTCACATCAGCGCATATATTATACGCCTTCTCTTTCTAAAAATTTTTTTCCTAAGCTGAAAGAAATGAAGCTAAGTTCGTAATTTGGGCTTAGTCGATACAAGAGATTCTCTCCTCACTGATTTTTATATTACAGCACCTACCAAGCATCTGTTGATTCTAACTGCATGCTCCAAATATCTGATGCACATTGAATCCATCACAGCTCGAAATTCTGCTCCTGACGACATGTAAAACTGCAAGTCCTATTAAAGTTTTACATTAAAAAGTGGATTACGTTGAAATAGTTTTTGAACTGACGAACAGACATATGTTGATGGGTCAGAGATATTCGAATTTACCTCAATGACGGAAAAAACAGAGAAAATGGAAATTTCAAAAAGGTCAAACAGCGCTTCCTCCATCAAATCTTCTTCTTCAGATATACAGCGCAAAAACATTAGCAGTAACAAAACGGGAAAAGCCAATACAACACAGCCACAAACAACAAATCTGAAATAGCTCAACGCAGACGTTCTGATGCATGAGGTTTGGTTCTTCAGATGGACCATACGCAGTAACCATCATTACTTGCGTGAAGTTTTTACTTCTTTTTGCTACGTACGTCTGTTGTCATCACTCGTCATCTCTATCACTGGATGAGATTGAAATCTGCCAGAAAAGTTTCAAAGCTGACTGAAGCAAAAAAATGGAATGTAATTTGAATGGAAGTGAAAGAAACTAGCATCTGCCCATTGAATGGTTTCAATATTTGAATGGTATTTTCATTCTCGAAAATATCGAATCTTTGTCCAGTTTCATTCAAAGAGACATTTAATGCTTCGAAGTAACGAGTACTCTCCATGATACTCCCGACAAATGCCTTCTGGTCTCTCCACCATTGTGGCATTAAGCAACAGGTTTTCTTCATTGGAATCACCTTTGCTACTGACTCAATCGTTTCTGTAGACTGTTTTAATAGATACTGACATCAGATGGAGGTCAAAGGTAACATGATGAACTATGGAAAAAGTAAGCAAAAATGTCTCTATAGAAAGTAATTCATTAATTAATGTTTTGACCTCCTTTAATCACAGGTACGTGATAAGTGAATCGTATACACGGAAAAGCATACACAATAATCCATGCACAAAACAAAAGGATTAAAGCGATGAGACGTAGGAGAGTGTATTGCAAACAACTTGGGAAGAAGTACTTCTGCACAGTACTTATTTCTGCAATTTCGGGTTCAGCATATGGTACTCATACATTTCTTCATGTGGTACAACAAATACAACATAGGGCACAAATAGAGTATAAATAAAATAATGACGTCACAACTGAAAATTCAGGATTTGTTTCTGGCAGATCCTGAACAGAAACTGTTCGATAGCTACAGCACTTTCTAGTACTTACCGAATTTCTTTTGCTGCGACAGTCGATCAGATTCTGCGCCCTTTATCTTTTGTGATGATTTCATTGTTTTCACTTTTTCTTTTAAAAGATCTTCAGCAGTTTGCTTCAAATCATTGTGTTTTGTAAATGATGGCGGCGTTTCGCCATGGAAAAAGTTGGGGAGATCTTCAAATGAATTGTTATGAATCTCACTCCAACTACAGATATGATGTCCCATCATGCATTAAACAATGATGGAACGTCAGACACCTGCTCATCAACTTACTATTTCATCTGTCATTTTTTTCAAAAGAAATAAAAAAGAGTGAAACACTGGAGATTTGTACAATAAATTACTGGAAAAAATTAAGATAGGATATTTTTTAAATTACTTAATGGCCTAAATGAAATGACTGTGTGCTACCGTGATCGCTGCTTGAGTTAATATGAGCTGGATGTTTGATTGAATCTGATTTGTCTTCTATATGTTTCTCGTGTGCAAATCTTCCCTCCCCATGAATAAGTGATTTTTGTTTCTCGAGAGCTTCCGGAACATGTTTCCTAGGTTTTTTTAGATGGTATTTACTGGTTATTGATGATGATCCTGTTAAATTCATTCTACTCGATTCCAGTCCTTTCGTAGATTGTGTTGCTTCAGAGTTAAATTCTTGTGTCGGGGAAAGAATCATCGATTCAGATTGTTGACTTTCATTTGTTGCACTTTTAATTAAAACATTTACACCTTTAACGGGCATTCCATTGTTACCACCTCTGAAAATATTTGAATTTATTTTGAGAATTCGAATCTTGATAAGGCGTACACTTTAAACCTTCGCTTAACAGCTTTCGGACTGCTTCCCATCCTGACATCCAGAAATGACTGCTATTCTGGATGAAATCTCGCTAATATACTTACAGACTTCACGTAACATAATTCGATTGATTTGCATAATTCCTCCTGCATGTCGTAACTGACCGGGTAATTCCACATCAAAACATCAAGAACTCTTCTGTCCACTGAATCTACTTGAATGGAAACAAAGTGTGAATGAACAATTCCGCACCACCCATAATCTTCTGCAATTTCTGACAGTTACTAAAATTCCATAGCTTTAACCTTTCACCTTTGACCATTACATGCATTTCCGTGAGACTATGGTAGTTTACCCCTCGTGCTGCAAGGTGGTACCTCGACGTCTCGCCGTGTAAACGTGTCAAATGTATGAATTTTAATTGAGCTCTAAGATTTACATTATTCGTTCTCCCATCTTAATGAGTGACAATACGTATGTCTTCTGGTGATTCATACCCAAAATTCGGTATCAACGTGTAGTCAGAGAGAAAAAAAAACTGAAGTCACACTGTTGATAATTTTGTCTCTCTTGTGTTATCTCTAATGAAGCTCACTTTATTCGTGTCACTTCAACTCATATACCTCTCTAATCATGCCTTCAAGTCAGGATTAACCTTTGACCCGTATCAAAATATTTGACACTGACATTTCCGGGAATACTTTAAAACGTAGTTAAACAGGAAAATGTGTGATGCTCTGGAAAAATGTGCAGTAATCCCTGAAGTTTCCGTTGCTCCGCTGCTTGGAAATGTTGTCGATGAGATCAGTTTGCAATGACTGAGTCACCTCGTCTTCGTCACCTTGCGATATGGTCGATATTTGCAGAGAGTCCACTGCATCTCAGTGTTCCCAATGCTTCCTCTTCACTCCTTCCCTTCCCATTCCTTTTTTTTCATTGAATTCATTTTCTCTGGAAATAGATTGCTTTTCACTTTTTGTTTTAATCAAAGTTTTCTAACAGAACAATAATGGTCGAGCAGATAAAAAGTACTGGAGAAATTACAGTGAACAGAACTCTAGCCGAATGCAGTGAGAGTTAAAATCTAAAGGATCGGTAAAGGGGTACGGGGTCATGGGTCAGCGGCGAAGTGATAAAGATAACTGAATGGAAATGTAGAATTTCGATGGATTGCTTGAGCAGCAAGTATGTCAAATTTCACAGCCTAACATTCGCCGACTCCCGTTTCACGTGACCTGATGCAGGTGATACAGTCCCTGTAAAATTCAGTTTCGGGGAACGACTAACCCGTAAAAACCCAGAAGCAGTACAGGAAAATACGGCCGATGCTAAGTGGTTGGTTGGTTGTATGTGTACCCTGCAACACAGCATTGCTGGAAGACGGGTAGCGGTTAGTGGTTGTCGAAGGATTACGTGCGGTCAATCGTTTCGTGTTTTGATTTTGATTAGCTTCTTGCCAACAGTTATTTCAGCTCAGCGATCATTTCTCATTCCATATTTTGCAGACTAAATGAATGAAACGATATTTGGGGTCACAGAAATATGAGACATTTTCGTTGAAGTTCATTTGTAAGCAAACTGAGAGATTTGTATCAACATCACCTCCTCTACTCCTCACTTTACACCATTTTCAAATTCTCTAGGAAAGCGAACTTGTTAGTTGAAATCGCAAGCAGGTCTTTCCAGACTTATGTGGGATCATTGAATTGTTGATTGGTCGTATACAACATGCCAAATAAATTCGGACAATTAGAAGTAAAAAAGATAATATTTGAAGATTATTGACTGCAACTATCAAGAATTCTCTGTCGAAAAACATGGGGAAGAGAGATTCGGAAATCCCAGAATCATCAACGGAACAGCAGTTGCCTGAAGAAGTAGCAGTCGAAGGCAAGTCATTATTCGAGGAAAAACATTTGCCTGAAGAAGTAGAAGTCGAAGGCAAGTCATCGCAATCACTAACTACGTTATCTTCGTCCACTTTATCTGCTAACGCGACAAACGATGAAATGGAAGCAAGCATGTTGGATAATCTAGTAAGTTTATTTGTATTTTAGAGTTTTATCTGCAAAGCTAAATCAATGTGATAATAAAATTAAAGTTAGTAAACACAAAGATGGGAATCTGTGCAGGCCGACCACCTTTTTTAGAATTGATTGTGCTAACATCGGATTTGTAATCGGCATTATTGAAAATTATGCTTCGCCCATCTTTTTTCTAGCCAAATCTTTGGTAATGTCGATTACACGCTACATGAAAATGTGCTTATGTTTTGAATGCATTAATTGTCTTTGAAGTAACGGAATAAAAAGGATTTGAATAATTATTTGCAGCCTTCCCGTCAAAAGCATATAATGAATAGATTGGAAAGCATTCGTGTTAATAAACAACGTATCCTATCCACATTACGTGGACTGAAAGAAAATGCAAAAGAAGGAGAGGTGAAATTGAATTGGTCTTTAAAAATTAGTTTGTTGGCTTACAGGAATTATTAGCTACTGATGATAAATTTAGTACGTTGTTTTAGACATCTCATGATACTAGAATTTTTTTTGCAGTGAGCAAGTAATTAGTATGAAAGAAGCAGAAAGCTAGTAAACAGTTGGGTTGTCTATTGTATCAGCTTTTTTCGTCTCATCTGCTGCTATTATAGTTTCCAAACAAAGAGCTGATGAGTAAAATGATCGCAAGCTATGATGCACTCACTGCACAAGAAGAACAGTACGTAGAACTGATGCAGAAAATTGTTGTAAGTTTGTCTTTGAGTCATGTTTACGCAGTAAAGGTTTTACTTTTGTGGACGCCAGGTTTAATTCATTTTTGCTGTTGTTAACGCTAAATAAATTCCAAATATGTTCAACTTGTTGAAGAAAAATGTTTTGATCTAGAATTTTTCTTAAATGGAAAATTTGGACTGTTGTTTAGTTTGGAGTAAAGTGTAATATATTTGCTTGGTAAACAATCCTTTTTTCAATGTTGAAAATCTTTCAGAGCTTGCGTGAAAATGCCGCAGAAGATTTGCAGCTCGAAAATGATAGAAATGGCGAGAAATTGTTACCAGACGTCAATAGTAACAGTGACGTCAATGAAATTGTGAAGTCATCTGATGAAGCAGTTAATGATGATGATTTTAAAGAAGTTGGTCAGTTACAGTAGACAATGGAACTAGTTTTAAGATTAACTTATGTATGTACAGGAAGCGGTTAAATGGAGCTTATTATTCATAATTTGTGATAAATTTTGCATGTTATTCTTTTTAGTTGAATAGTGAGTTATCAAAACTAGGAGTTGTTACTGGAAAAGCAGTTGCTGTCTCGATCATGAATGATAAACTACTGGAAACACTACAGTTGCATCGTGAGAAGGTATCCTTTACTCTTTATTTTGAACTGTTTCGACGGGACAGTCCGCACTAACCTTGACAAAAACTACTCGACCTATTGATTTTTTTGATTCACAGGTTTTTAAAATAGATTTGGACGTTTCGTTCTATTGAGCCTACATGACGTGACAGTGGTCCTTAAAATGACTTTCACCGGTAAATAAAAATTAGTGAACTGTATATGAAAATAATTTTGAGTGCTATAGTATTATTTTCAGAAGTTGGAGTTTGAAATTATATTGGTTAAATTAGCAAGTTTGACATGTTCCAGAAGGCTACGCTTGAAGAACTGCATCGAAGAGAATACGAAACTCAAAAAGGCATAGCAGATGAGGCACTACAACAGGTTGAAATGACTCGCTTGAAAGGTAGAAGTGCAATTTCAGCTTCGATTTACAATGTTAAAGAGTTTTTCAGGGGGTCATTAATAAATTTTGAAACTTTTATCTTTTCTATTCATAGGAGTAATGGGATCGTAACAGTGAAAGATTTCCAACTTTTTTTTTGAAATCGGAATACAATAGAATATGGAAAAGCAGAAGTAACTTTGCGTGCCATTTTTTGAGTGCTTTTCTGATTATTCTTTTTTTGCTTTTTCATATCTATTACTCAGGAACTGCAATAAGAACCAGTTTTTTCATCGGAAGTTGACTGATAGAACTGATGACTGCCTATTTGTCAGTCTTCGATTCCCCCGTATTTTTTTGTGCTATTTCATTCATCGGAAAGAATTTCCAAGAGAGTGATAAATAATGGTTTGAAACAGATTTCATTTTTATAGGTCAGCCTCTATCAAGTAATATTTCTGTGCATATTAGAATGTACGAATGTAATATATTAGAATGTTCAATTATAAAAAAAAAAATATATGTGCGTTTGTATTATTTATGTTTGTATATGTGTCTGTGTGTGTCTCTGTGCATGTGTGTGCATTTGTGTATGTGTGTGCGTATGTGTGTGTGTCGTGAACAGATGTGCTTGTTAGCTTTCTATAACGCATGCATATGCTGTCATTTCACGTACTGATGCGGCCTGTATTTTTTCTTTGGTTTTATAGTGATATCATTTGGTGAATCAAAATTATGCTGTTGCTTTAAAAATTTTACTTCGCGATGAAGAGTTTTCGGAAAGGCTTGCTAGCCTCAGCGAAATTGACCATGTGATAATTTTACTTACTGTCATTTACTTGTTTGTGCGTACTCAATGAAACATTGAATTTGATAGGAGGAAAGCTTGATAGGAAGCATTTCCATAATCCCAGGAAGAACTAACTTTTGTGAATTTGGTTTTTTTCCATCGGTTTATTATTCGTCAGCAGATTAATTGATTTACATCGATCAGTAGGCGTCCTATTCCTCTTTATATCTGTTTCCTTTGGCAAATTTTGTCCCACATCCATGTTTCCTTGTATGCTAATAGTGAGCGTTTTATTAGCCATCTACAGCAAACCGATTTACTAATCTAAAACTGAGAGGATGGAAGTGAAAGCTCAGTGGTTATAATATAAATCAGTTTTTTCCTGAGTGCAGAAATGTTAATTGGTTGGATGACAGACTAGGTAATGATGCATCACTGAAAAGTACCATTTGCTAAACTTCGCAGCAATATTACACTTATTGGGAATTAGTTTAGCGACAAATGTCGATTTAATTATGCTAGAAAGTTGCAGTTAGAAAACCTCGAATTTTCATGCTTATTATTTCTGCACCAGGTTTTTCATGATGAGTATTGAATGCATAATTATGGTGAGTCGTCGTCTAATAATTTAAAAAAAATTTTGAAGTTTGATGGCTTCGGTTTATGTTTAAACATGGGCAAATGTTCTTATTTCCCAGAAATGTGGTTCAATCCTTCATCACAAACATACGCCATCTGCTTTTCAACGTCCACACTATTGTCTTTCGAAAGACTTTTAATTGATCATTTGCGACCGTTGTCTTAGGCTTTCTCTTTGTGTTTCATGCAGCAGATTATGTTCATTGTCACTCAGATGCATGTGTCTTGAATATTTTCATTCAGCGAGATGATTTTTAAGTTGCATCGGAACAAGAACAAGTTGACAGAAAGCGTAAAACTCTACAGCGACTGCGACGTGAAGCATTACGCCGTGGCATCAAGTTAGGGCCTGGTTCGGCATCAGAGCCGGACATTGTCGTAGAATCGCAACCGGAACCGAAATCAATCACTGAAGCAAAGCTGCGGGCTAAATTGCAAGCAAAGAAAAAGGTATTGATTTGAGATCATCATATCATCTCAAATCTTGTTTCTGAGTGCTGAAGCTTGTCTAATAAATTTTGAAACTTTGTCTAATATAATGGCGAAGTATTGGATGTAGAGAAACACAACACTTGACAATTTAGGTGAGTATTTGCTCAATACGAAACTAGCATGAATTTTTAAAGCAAGTGTTATTTCGTCTGTAAAAAAAGAGTATCAGGACTAAGCAGCACATTTTGAATTAGCTCATTGTAGGTGGCCAGATCGCTCCAAAACTTCGAAGTTAGAAATATTGCATAGTTGCTTGAAGATTTTATATTGGATTCACAATTAGCAGTTTGAATACCATGACTTATATAGACATTAGTTAGATCCACAAGAATTTGCAATTTTCTGTAATTTCAGAAATGGTTTCCTTGAAGCTCAATTAATCTTGTTTTGGTTGTAGCAAAGTACGGAATTGGATGATGATAACGGACCACCAATCCCGGATGATTTGGCTCCGGCTGAGCGAATCCCTCCGATCCTGGAGAATGAACAAGTTGAGGTTGAACAGATGCAACAAATGGAAGGAAAAACCTGTGAAATGACTGGTAGTGGTGTATTAGTAGGGAAAAGAAAGAGAAAAAACAAGAAGAGACGTGAACAGCAGCAACAACAATTGCCGAAGCAGTCTGACACACTTAACTCATCCATACGGTTTGCTTCATATCCTTAGTCTGATACTCTTAAAAATAATTCAGCAATGAATGATTGCAATATTAATTTCATTTTTTCCAAGATTTGAATTTTTCGAAGCCTGAATTGGAAAAGGGGAAAACTTATCTCAAAATATATAAAAGTGTATGGTAACTTTGAGATGTAATGTTGCTGCACTGTTTGATAACGAGCATTAAATCCGGTTAGGATTTTTCTGCGAAACGTGCTGTATGCCGGCATTTTTATTTTTTGATATTTTCCTTTATTCAAATGTTGACTTTAGATTACGTTGGGATGTATGTGAGCAGAAATTTTCCTAAAGAAGTAAGCTCTCTTTTGGCTTGATAGTGATCCTATTTGCACCGTAGGAAGACAAGTTAAAGTTTAAACTCAGTGCGCTAATTTTTTCAATTTTTTTTTTTGAAGTTTTAAAAAAATGCACAGTTTTATCATTTGCAGCGAAAAACTAGCTGCGATTGCAGCACGGAAAGAACGCATGCGAGAAATACGGGCGAAATTAGTGCATCCTGTGGCAGAATCTCCTGATATGGATGAAACATTTTGCAGTGCTCTGCAGCAGTTAAAGTATTTTTTTTTCGTTAGATGTCTGCAATATAATAAGTTTCCAAATTTTTAATTTTTTGAAAATTAGAAAAAATTATGCATTTGACGTAAATTAGTACACATGTGTTCCGATATTTTGATTTCAGTAAAACAAGTATATGGAAGTTTTTAAATTCTAAGTGGAATTTCACATTAATAAAGAGAGAAACCATGTTACAAATAGATTTGCATTCCAATGTAATTAATGATTTATTTTAATTGATCTTGAAGAAAACTGTTGAGCCATTTCTAGCATTGATAATTTTTTCGTAATATTGGCATTTTTCTTACTCAGAAACATAACTGAAATGCGGAAACAGCTGGAGTTATTGCATGAATGTGGCGCCAAATTGCCGGAAGAAACAAACGAATTAGTAGAACATCATCTAGAAGCTAAAGAAGACGCGAGCACTGTAAATGAAACAGATACTTCTGATACAACAACCATAAAGCAGGGTTCTGAAACACCGTACGAGGAAAGTGTTCAGGTGCATTTTCGAATATAATATTTCCGTGTAATTATATTGATTTACTTCTATTTATCGTTTTGTTAATCTACAGGGGAGTAATTTGAGTGTTACATTTGATGGTTCCGGAGACACTTTATGGAGGGTTAAATGAATAGATGTACGAAAAGTAATAAAATAAAACGACATATGTTTGTGTTAGAGATTTTTTTGTAGTTTCAGAGGTAAAAGGGGCGAAACATTGTGTTGTAAGCAGGTCAAAGGAGCAGTTGTTAAATTTTTATGCATTTCTTTGCGTTTCTTGGTAATTTGGAAACTATTTTCACTTTGTGATCGTAGAAATTTTGAAACAGTTCGCTTTGATTCGAATTAAATATATGATATTTTGACTTTCTCGCCAATAAACTAAAATAACGCAGGCCTACAAATTCCACCTTATTATTAACCTAATTATTTTGACCTGATACGCAGATTTTCTATTTTTGGCGTATATTTCCTTATTGAGGATTAGTGCTTATAAAGTGTGATCATACTTTGGTTCCTCCGAAGGTTCACAAAAATTCAAGTCATCAGACTATCCCTCTCGTTCCTTCTTAACCTTCTACATTTCGGATCGCGTGATTTACATACGATTATCTGAAATTCAGAAAACAACGTGCAACGCTGAATATTTATCATGAAAAGAAAGGATTTCTTTTTGTAGAATTTTCTTTACATCTCTTTATGAGTTAAACAGCTGTTGTTGCTTTATGATTGATCATTTCGAGCTGGCTGAAGGGGGAAAGCACTGGTCGTAGAACTGCAACTGTTTCCAAGCAATAAATTTTGCTGTATCACCTCCTGAACATATTCATTCTCAAATCCTTGCTGATCTATTATAATATTTTTTTTGAATGGCGGTGCAAATTGTTCTCGTTAAAAATCTTGAATTGTTGATTCTTGTTTGTCTTTCATTTATAAAGCCATAAAGATTTATCGCTTTGTCCTTGAAAACTAACTTTTAGGTTTTAATGAAGTAAACGAAAAAGAAGAGCTTAAGAAGAGGGAGAATCATATTATCTATGATTTCTCAGATTCTTGACTGGTGTCCTTTTGCGACAAATTTTGGGTTGCATAATAGTGACAGAAGCTTTTAAAAGTATCCTTCTTTGAAATGGAGAAGTCCTTATAGGCTATGGAGGTGGTTCGTAACAATTTCGTGGAAATGATCACACCGCAGTTGGAGTGCGATGCTGGTGTAAAATTTAGTTCAAACTTAATGCGCGATGACATTTCGGTTGGTTATCGTCTTACAGCGGAATATAGCCAGAGACTGAAATGCATTGAACAGGCGCTTCAAGAACAACGGCAGTTGCTCGAAACAATTGCTTCTCAAAGTTATCAGGTAGTTTTATTCGATACATTTATTCTTTTCTCTTCTTACTTGTGTAAATAGTGTATAAAGTGGGAGTTATGTCTCGTACACCGAACTGAACCCGTAAACAATTGTAGCTTTGCCTTAGATTTAAATGAAGTGCCTACATTATGGAACCATATAATTTTAGGTTACGACTTGCAGTGACTATTTTATAAATTAAAACATTCGAAACTTAAAGTTGCGGGATGCATAGAGTATCCGATTGTATGGGTACACTTGATGATGGTCTTGAGTTTTTAGATTTTCCAGTTGAGGACTTCGTGAACCTAACTAGAACATCATTTACATAAACACTCCATCCGCCGTGCAATTTCCAATTTTTTGAATTCGGCAATAATCATATTGACGAGGTATATTATTTAATTGACTAATTTTCTGTTTCATCAAACTATATAGCTGAGTTCTTGTGCACATCAAAAACTCCTTTTGTGATATAACAGCTCATATCAGAATCCTATTCAGTGTGTGGATCCATGTTTAAAACTCTGAAAATTTTCTATCCATTCTTTGGGATGTAGAACGTTGTTTTATTTTCATGTTTAATTTGTAATCCTTCAATTTTCAAAAACCAGGAATCGATTATTTTAAATTTATGCTTTTATAATATATTAAGTCAATGAGTGGGTCATTTGAAAGGGATTTATAGGACAAAATGTTTTATAACGGTATATGGGTAGTTTATAACGGATTGGATCCTTCGATGGCTGTATTTTTGTTTCCTGGAATGCAGATCCAATCAGAAGGTTCCATTATATCGGTGAAGACGAAGAGTGGAATGATTTTAAGTAATAGGATAAAGACAAACGCTTTTTGCAAAAGACACCAAATCTTTTGAATTTTCTCTGGAGCAGCAGTAGAGGTGTTATTTTTCCGAAGTGTGCGAAAATGTTGTTCGTATGTTTTATTTCATTTCGTTTATCGCTAAACCTTTAGATACACCAGAAAAGGACAGAAGGGAGGATGCATTGGCCAGTTAGTATGTTTAGAATGAAAGACTTCTTTTTGTATTTGCCTAGAAACTTCTAAGCAATTGATGTTTTCCATTTGGTTGGTAACTTCGTTTCTTTGCTTCTCTCTTCGAGCAAGAAATTTTCGAATTTTTTATCGTCTCGCTATTGATTTTTTGCTGTCCTGAAACTTTGTTCTCTCATCATATCGTAGAAGAGGAGGGATTATGCAGGAGGATGGGTAGATAGATCATGTCAGTAGCTGCATGCATTTGCAAAGCATCTGCAAATAACAAAAAAAATATATTTTTATGATGTTTGAAATTTCCTTTTTTGAGTTTAAGGAAACAATGCTCAAAATTTCCTTCAATTTTCTACCGATCTTGTGTGTGCTTTGTTTTTCGGTTTTTACTGATCTTGTGTGTGCTTTCTTTTTCGGCATTTAGAAATTGAAGAGAATGAGATAGAAATAGGAAAAGGATAGCCAATACAAAAAGATTCGTATTTGCAGGAGCTGTTTAGTAGTTATTTTTTCATTCCAAGAAACTTCTTTGATGGTTTGTTTGTAATATTCTCTTAGATATCTTCAAAAAATATTTTGAAATTCGACTCAGATCTACTATGAGATAACCTCAGTTGCTTAGTTTAATATCAATTTTTTTCGATCAGTCATGGTTATAATACGTAGTTATTGCAGCTCATGAATAATACTGATACATGTTGACGGGGAACTGTTAATTCATTTTAATTATTTATCTAAGATAAGTATTAGAACATTTTTCAGTGTAAAGTAGTAAAATCCTTCGAAATAAAAATATTGCTTGTGAGGGTCTTCAATTTTTCTTGTGCATTAAACTGAGATTTTCTTTGTGATTCATTCTTGAATATGTCGCTTTTCGAATATCTACGCCGGGATTTGAGAATGAACCATTTCTTTCTTGTGAATCAAAATAATTAGTTCTACTATTGCTGAGCCATTTGCGCTGTTTACTTGTTCTGATTTTTCGATTTGCGAGTTCTTCCTTCAAGGAAAGATGCAGCTTCATATTCGGTTAAATTTACAAACTACCAACAACAGAATATGAACAGACTTGGTAGAATGTAAAATGAAGAGGAGACATTTTATTAATATTATAATGATCTTTCCATATCTCGATTCAGAAAGAATGATTCAGTTTTATTGTGAAGGAGGTATTTCTCGTAATCTAGTTTCCCCAAGAAGTCTGAGAATATTAAGCATTAGTTTAGAGCTAAACTGCCACCATTTAAATAGGTTGTGTAGGCGTTCAGTGCTGATGAAGGTATTGAGCGAGACAGCTAAGGCTTTTGCATACTGAAAAGCTAACAGCTAAAGCATACTGAAAAAAAGAAGGAAAAAACTGTTACATTTGTTGAAATCTATGGAATGTGAAAAATGTTTGAGTTTGTAATTTTCATTTTGTTTTATGAAAGTATTGGCGAAGCGATGATGAAAGTGAGATAGATGATAGTGGTATAACAGTTGCAACAAATGTGAAATGTAAGTGTTAAAAGGAAACAGTGACAGGTTGGATTATCGTAAAAAGCCAAGATAGGGGAAAAAATAATTTTAGTGATGTGTCTCACTTATCAAACCAAATTGTTCCTGCTGCAGAAAGCCTTCCGATATGTCATCATTTTATTTAAAAGTACGATAAGTTGTTTAAATGGTCTATCTCATCACAGCTTTCTTGTCTTCAGAATTTGACGCGGCTGTTCATTTGCCGTTAATTTTATGTTTTGTTCATCTTTTCAGCATTCACAAATGTAATGAAAAGGATGGCACCCACTAGCTGCGCAACTGTAAATTATCGAGACAACTGTATGCGTGTCCCTCCTCTGGCGATGCATCTGTTGAAGGATGACAAGCCTGACTACTATAAATATCACAGCAGGTCCTAGTTGAGTTCTAATTCAATCTTCAGTTTTCCATAATTATAAGCAACAATGGTGTATGCTATTGATGTTTGCAATCAATGAGAAATGATGACATTTTCTCTTGCTCTTAACCATTTGGTTAGCTGAATAGAAAAGCGGATGAATTGAATTTAACTTCACTTAACGATCAATATGAACTCAATTTTCATGGGTACGAATAAAAGCATTGATGAGCAGTGGCAGAAACTTGATAGAAGATTGCTTTTAGTCATTAAATGGAACTTTCTGCTATTACTTCTTCTGAGGATACTAAGAACTGCAGCATCTTTTCCTTCCTTTTCTGTATAGTTTTCACTAAAATTTTGCATCACTTTCAGTGCTTCGTTCAACTATTGCTATTTTCGCCTCCTTGTACCTTCTTCGATCAAATTCCAAATGCACATTAATGAAGAAAAAAGCTAATACTTGGCTCTACGCTTGGCAAGGTGAAATATGGCTTGCTTCTTTTTTTTATAATCGCACTATCAACACATCACCCATGAATCGAAACTGTAATTGTTCAGCTTGCTTATTAGTTTTTAAATAACCGCGCTAAAATACTTCTGGATTTTCCACTTTGTATATTTCTCCACATTTTTGAACTATCAAGCCTATTTTTTATTACTTATGGCTTTCCCGTTAAATATTTAAGTTTGGTATATGGACTTCAATTAACCATGGTATGAATGATGGTTTTATCCAAAGCTAGCTGTGTGATATTTAGTTCTTTTCCAATCAAAGTAGACAAGATACAGCTTTTCAGTAGTACTGTAATGTGTTGAATATTGTTAAGTATATGCATCCATTGTGAAAGCACACGCAAGTTTCAGTAGGTTTCTATGGTGCAGTTTTTTTACGCAATAGCAAAGGAACCTCTACTACACTTTGATAGTTTTAATACACAGGGTGTAGTTGACACCATAAAGTCATCGTTTTTTATTTTTTGGATATTACATCTTTCATTTCTTACATTCCTTGGTATCGTCGATAACCGTATTCGTGAAATGAGTATGTGTTATTTTATATGGTGCAGTATTGCGGATAAGGGATTTTGTTGTAATTTTTGCTCATTTTTTAAATTGAGAATTAACGGACTGTCTCTGAAGTTTTAGATATGCAAGTAAAATCATAGCAAGCAATAATAGAGTGGAGTTTTCTTTGGATGGTAGTGATCTGTACCAAGTGACAACTGTTCCAAAATTTACAATGGAGACTATATATCATAGACTTTCATTTTCTATAGCATAGTGGTATCATTCAGTTTCTTGGTTTTCTCGCTGTAACAGGCAGCAGTTGTAATAATTGTATCGGTTCGGACGGACTTCACATATTAGTCTCCAAAAATGTCGTAATTCAGTTTGTGGGCAAATTTTGCAAATCAACTAGCTGAAAAGGCCGCCTGTTTTCAGAATGTCCGTGCTACTGAGGATTTGTGTGTGTGTGTGTGTGTGTGTGTGTGTGTGTGTATGTGTCTGTGTGTGTATGT
>JABVXS010000797.1:4511-23044 GCA_013365335.1 Madathamugadia hiepei | reverse complement strand
GAAAGTGATCGACTTGTTGGAAAAATACATGACTGACAAGAAGAACGAAATATTAAGTGATATTGTCACGGCTCCTTTTATCAAGTACCCGGTAATTTTTCCAAGTTATTTTGAATTTCAAGTCAAATCTTAATGATTACACTTACAAATTGTCACAAATTTTTTTATTTACAGCATGCCTTGTTAAGCGAACTTCCGCGAATCATTGATTTTGCTTTTGACAGAAATATTCGAACGTTTCGAAGAGTACGTTTATTTCTTTCGAAATTATTGTACTACAGCATTATTTTATGTCTTGTTTTTGTAACGCAATTTTTGATTCAAGTCTAACTTTCATAATGGATTATGTCACTCTAAGATCGGAATCCCTGTAAATACTATTTAAAGTTTTCGTTGTGTGTGGATTAATTTTTGTTAGCTAGTGATCTCAGTTTTCATTCCTAAAGCATGTAGCTTGCATCGCGATAATTAAACGACTACTACTATTAAGTCTGGAGTGCAATGAAGTTATTTTTTTTTGAGCAATAATTCAAGCAAGCTTTTTCTTAAAAAAAGAATACGAAAATGTTTTTGGAATTGAATTTTTTTCAGGTTGAAGCTTTGTCTTGCATAGCGGCTTTTTTGCGGAAGGATTTGGTAAGTATTTTATGTAATATTTACATTATATTTAATTTATTTTATTTTATTTACTACAAAATATTTTAATGTATAATTTTTTTTCACGAGAGACAAAGGATGTTTGCAGATGTTTGCTGTTTGCTTTAATATAGGAAGTAATTGCTAATTTCTTTACTCATTGATCACTTATTTAATTTTTTATTAATCATGCATTTAATTCCTTATTCAAAGTAAACTGCAAAAGTGCATGTGAATAAGTTTTGATGTTTTCGTCATAATTTTTTAATATTTTTCATCTTCAATAATGTAAATGCCTAATATATAGGATTTTGTAGAGTTAAAAAGTGCAAATTGGATGTTGGATCGACGCAGAATATTTTTGTTAATATGAAAACAACACTTTGAAAAAATAGCGCAGCGGGAATGAAACCCTCAGATCAAATGAAAATTTTGGGATTCCCGAATTCCCAAAAGGAGATACGCTTAGATTCTTTTTTCGGACTACTCAATAATATCTTTTAGTACCAATTTAGCGTTGACACTATCTGCACAAAGCTGTATCGCTGGACAAAACTACCATACACAGAAGAGGACTTTTAAACTAAAATCAAGTATATAGGATTAGACCTTATATTAATTTCATTTAATATATTCAATAAGTGACTTGAAATGATAGTTTTAATAAATTCCTATATTTGTTTCAGTTGTTCAAATTGAATTGCAAGTTAAAGCTTTTCTGCAAAATTATCACATAGCGAAACATTGAGATTTTAATTGGAATCTGACGTTTAGGTGTGAAAGTGCGAAGGCATTTTACTTCTGCAACAAACAGAAGCTGATGATTACATGGAAGAAGGAACAAATTTTAAGATGAAGGTTTAATTGCAGGTGAGGAGCGAAGATCCTGACCGGAAAAAGATATGGAAGAAAGTTGCGAAATGTTTTTGCGTTTTCTCAAGCGAATTCTTTTCAAATTGGAATCTCAGTGATTCAAAACCTCGTTTTTTTGCTTATCTGATCCGAGTCCTTACCTCTTTTGCTTCAATTACTGCTGAATCAAACAAAGTAAGGATTACAGAATTTATAGTTACATTTGATATTTTTCTATCTGTGGAATTGTTTTCATTTTTTTACGATATCCAAATTTCGTATTGAAATGAAAGGAAAACTGGGAAATTTCCATTTGTATGTTTTTCATTGCAGATACGTTTACAAGAGTCATTGGCCGAAGTGTTAAAAAAATTGTGTAGCAACGCAGAACTTTGGAAAGCAGGTGATAGACTTAAACGTTTCAACGGTATTACGCAGACTGTTTGCGGGCGAAAGGCTTTAGCATCACTTTCGCATTTGCTCAACATTTTGGAGTCTTAAATACTCAATATGTTATTAACATTCTCTTTGTTCCGTATTATCTTCATTCATTCTCCATTCTGATAAGGAGAGGAGCACTGTCCAGTAAATGAGGTTGAACGCGAGAAACTGAAATATTTATGTATTTTTACAAAACTGTGCTCAGCTTTTTTATTCACAGTTTTGAATTTCTGCTGTTGTCAACTGTGCTGCTGGGGTTTGTAGATTTGTTGTTGAATTTGTGATAAGGTTTCGTTGAAATTGCTATGGAGTCAAATAAAATAATTTTAATTATTGGTGTGATTGACGTTTTGAAAAAATCAAAAGGGAGAAAAACTGTTTAAATAAGATGAAAACAGACCGATATAGGAAATGCAATTCGAGCTATCAGATCCAGTCGATCATATCCACAAAAATTATATTTTGGTCTGTCTTTAGCTACCACATACACCGAAACATCTTGCGCACAAGTGCATTCATCTATACGAGCATCTATAAAACTGCAATTTATTGCTGTATGTAAATTCTTAGATAAATTGCTTACCATACCGTGAAGGAAGTCTGGTGCTTTCACTGGTGGTGTAAATTCGAAGGTATTTTTGTTTCTGCTTTTCCTACAATCTTCATGTTTTTTTCTTGAATATGCCACAGTTGCGTATTCAACAAGTGCTAATATCACGTTTAAGTAACAGAATCCGAGATAAACATCCACAGCCTGAAATATCAAAAAGTTTATTTGATAAAAAAACTGTTATAAAAGCATTTATAATTTATGTGGGAGTTAAGTTAGAATTTTATTCGAAACTTACTGAAATAAGCAACCTTTATATAGGAGACAGGTGGTAGCCGCCTGTTTGTACTCATCAGGAGATGAGTCTCACTTAATATAGTAAATGTCCCGATGACAGTACGAGATGGAGCTGATTCGGGACTGATCCAAAACGACAACCAGCTGATGAAGACGACAAGCATCGCTGGAAGGTAAATCTGGATAATATAGAAACTGATTTTCCTCCTGAACAAGAATTGAGCCCACAGTCGTGAATAAGAGCCTAAACAAAACTCATTATGGACCAATTTTAATTAATTTTTACATTTCGACATGATATATTATATTCAAAGTATGCATGGCTGCTTTTATGAACTGTAGCAGGCACTACAAAAGCGTAATTTTCATCTCTTCCTGTAGTTTCTTTTACACCGTAGGATTACAGTGAAACTTCTGATAATCAAAATTGGTGTCGAATTAGCCCGTGACTCGTATTTAAATAATTTAAAGATACATAGGAGAGAGAAGAGCATATGCTGTATAGGTTTCAATTACAACAGTAAACGAAACTGACCGGATGAAGTGGTTGCGATTGTTTTGTTAATGCACAAACCGACAAACCGATAACTGGTCAGTTCGAATGGCTCAACTTTGACCGCTGACTTGCAGTGAACATCTTTCAGTTGACACCATTGATAGTGTATTGTTGCAACGGTGTAACCATCTCAATTTTTTCTTTTATTACATTATATTTCGTTTTCAAATTTTGAATAAAAATTAAAAGAAAGATGAAATTCCGTGAACAAAGAATATTTCGACGGAAAAACTGCACAAAATTTATTGCCGGTATTCGATCATTTCGTTAAATATTTTTGAACAAAAATTACACTAGTAATTTTTTTATTCCCGCAAAAATTTGAAAATTTTAGTTTGGCGCTCAAAGTTTGTAAATTAATTTGAAAAATTTTTGTCCTTCCCATAATAACATGTGTGATATGAATGCTGTAGATGGTCTCATGATCTTTCGTTATTTTTTTCTTTTCGTTTTAATTTATCGTTTAAAAATTCTTTGCATCTTTTAATCTTTTTTCAAATTATTATATTTCACAGATTGAGAGAAGTCCTTTTTGATGTGTTCTCGAAAGGAACAAAAGTTATTAGCTAGAAAAGAGAACGGAAGGATGGAAAGATTGAAAAAGGCCAGGTGCACCAGGTATATTCATGTAAACATTACAGAGCTAATTATTCAAAATGTTATAATTAAACGACAACGAATCATAATTAATGGTATTAGTTGAATAGCAATAAATCACGATTGCAAGGCAATGAAGATGCGAATGCGTGCATGCATCATGCCTATGTGTTGCATGTGATCAGGCAACATGAAGTGAAATACTTGCAACTACACGGATGTACGACAATCGTCACGCACAACGAATCATTAAAGCTACCAATTCACAGCAATTAAAAAGAGCGAGAGAGTTGACAGAAGTGATGTGACCAGGGTATGGCTCATATCAATCCTTCGACCTGTCTTCTGACCTGCTGATCTCCCTTCTATCATTTCAATGGAACAGTGTATATTCACTTGTATCCACGAATGAACTAAGCACCGTCATTATTGTCCAATAAAATACTGAAAATTGAAGTATTATGATTGTGACAGTGGTAATTTATTTGTAAAAATGTGAAATGATTTGTCGGTGTGAAAACGTACAATTAAAAGCGAAAAATAGGGTTGGAAAGAAGAAGCGAGAGCATTTGTCAATCTTAGATGGCGTGACGCTTCTACACGTCCTTGACGCCCGCTTGGGCTTCACGAACGGTGCAGGCCATAATGCTCGGTCCGTTACCAATCGAGGATTCTGCATCAACGGTATAGTACGACAGTTACATTCTGGCATCATTGCTTCTGCCACAATCTGAAAAGCGTTCATTTGTCTTTTTAATTAGTGGCGAAGCAAATGATAGCATTCTTAGTTCGGAAAAAAACATTTCTCATTGAAGTTCACTGATTGATTTTTCGATTTATTTGAATAATAACAGAAACTCCGAAAATAAGGACAAAATGTCCCAATCGATAATTGATAAAATAGCCAAGTTGAAAAAATAAGCCTTGTGGAATAGGCCTTACCATGCTAGAATTTTGGCCTGGCCCACCAAGGAACGTACCCATTTGCTGAAATGTTAATTGGTTGAAGCGTGGAAACACTGATGAATGATCGATATATCATGCATTTTACGTGAAAATTTACGTGTGTTCATCTTGGACAGCACTATTAGCTTGCTATACCATGCGGCGTGAAGCTAATTAGCCTTCTAATTAAAATTAATTTCATATTTATAGCACAGGTTGAAATTAGAATGCTTAAAACTTCAATTAACTAGTCTATTACTACCGCAAAGCCTTCTCTTCTAGAATTCTAAATGTCACGATTGTCGGTACTTTGTTGCAAAAAGTTCAAATCTCGTTAAAATTAATTTGTTTAATTTCAGTTGGGTGGTAATTACCAAGTAACATAGGATTGATTGTCTTGGAGACAATTGCTTTTTCATTTGTCTTTGATAAATATCCGAGAATACCTAAGAAAGCAATAGCCAGGGAGAAGGCTACTTGTCTACTTAGACACTTACTTCGCTGGCAGATTTACCCGGCGAGGCATAAGTATCATTGATAATAGTCATATCATTATCAATTTACATGACTGAAATTGTATTTACGCTTTCAAGTCCAACTGCTTTGAAAATTTTCACTGTAATATTTAAGTTAGCAGAAGTAAGCTGCACTGCCTGAAGTTTGTCAAATGGTACCATTTTGTTGTCGGAGGTGGAAGATATTTGGTCATACATAGGCATTTCAAAAGGTACTCGCTGTTGCACCTGTCTACGCCTCTTTTCACGTCTTTGTGCCATCTTCTTATTCATGTAGCTAACCACAGCGTATTCAATTAGACTTGCAAATACCATCACAAAACTGAAATGCACCTCCATCTTTCCTTTTTTATTTTGAAAATTGATTCTTAACAAGTTTTTCTTTTTCGATAAATTATTTGAGTTTCAAAAGCCAACAAAATATCAATTGTCGCTGTCTTGGAATTTTCGACACTTTTGCAAACTGTGCTATCACCTGCTCTTATCACTTGCAATACTAAAACTAACCAAAAATTCAAAAAGACATCGAGTCCTTTGATATAACTAACTTTCGGCATTGCATTCTGAAAAAAACTAACAAAAAAAACTAAGCGTAATTAATTAATTAACGAGGAATATCGTTGTTATCGGAGTTCTAGGATTGTTTCACATTAAAACTATTACAATTCATAAATTATGGCAGTAATTTTGAATTCAGTTATATCAATTCAAATTTTATTAGCAATTAGGAATCCGCTTTCTATTTCCAAAAGGATTTGAGTATCTCATCCGATTGGATCAATTTTACTATTTCCAACATTTTCATTGCTTTGCAAATTTGAAATGAAAAATAAATTAAAGAAATCACATTAGTAGTAGTAATAAGTGTAGTCATCGTTAGCACGGTGGTGACACCAAGACCAACTCGTGCTGGTGACGCTTCACGATTGAGCCAAAATGATACCCAGGAAATGGTGACAATTAGCATGGAAGGAATGATAATGTTCATGAGGTAGAACCCGAGGTTACGACTCAACAGCACTTCGAAATACAACCTTACATAGACACCTGTAATCGTAACATTTCATTATCTCTAGATCCAAACTTCAACTATTACTTCACATTTTGCCAAAATTTTTTTATTATTTCATCATTCTTTTCACTTTATCATCGATGCAATGAAACAGTAAAGTGAACTGATCACAAATTTAATATAAATTATTAAATTTCAATTCGATTTTGGCACAATTCAGTCATTGAGTATCGACACCGTTGAAACATAAATTCGTCTTTCCCAAAAGGCATTTTTCCTTCCAATAAAAAACAAAGAACATGCAGGACATTTTCTCTTTTTCAAATTATAATCCAAAAATATTAAAAACAAAAAAAATTTTTCGTCAAATTTACTTTTCAAAATTGTAACACAGCTGATTTATATTTCTGCTTTCCTCTCTCACCCTCTTGCTCTCTCCTTTTCCTTTTGTTTCACCATTCTTCAATTGCAACTGAGCGATTGCGTTAAAAATTAGTTGTAATTTTCAATGTAATTTTAGGACAGTTGCGCCTCATTTTCAATAGTCTTTTTCATTTATTTTTTCTTTGTTTTCTTGAATAAGCCTACCAATAAACTCTCTTATCACCACATTTTCCAAACAAATTTCTTTTGAAGTGTCAGTGTTTCGAGTTTTTCCTGAGTGAATAACACTGATTTCCAAATGTTACAGAATGAAGAAGAAGGATAGGTAAACTTGGATAGCCGACACATCGACAACAGGCTTCAAAGGAAGAATGAAATGATTGCTGAAGTAATTTCTTAGGCTCTCATGCTCTCTCCGTCGTAGCATTTGCAAAGTTTTTTTAATTTTGATTTGCAAATGAAAGCAAGAAAGGCTCTTTTTCAACTACGAACATTTTTTGAAATGACTTGACGTCATTTCAAACATTTTGCTTCAATCTCAACTTGTTTTTTGATATATGACCGACCCATTGTCCATCTACAAAAACCACAAACATCGCCATGATAAAAAAGTTTTTGAAAAATTTCGGTAGGCTCAAAAATTAAAAGTCAGTAATTAATTTCTTTGATTTCGTTCAAATATGTATTTTCATTAAATTATTGGGCAAAAAAATCTTATCTTCATCATTACAACTGCATTATCACTATCATTGTCATCGGTTTTGCCACTCACAGCGTCAATGATAAGAGTAATCTTGACAGAAAGATAAATGTGACTAATCTGAAGAAGTGGTTGCTCTGGTGACATCCACTCGATAGCCGACCGGCTTGAACTGTGGCAGCGAAATGTTCTCGAACCCGACCACCTGACCCTGATCCTTCCGATGTTTGCCCCAGAACAAATCTATGTCGGCAGTTGTGTAGCCATCTGAAAAACAGCTGATTCATATTTCGAAAGCGAACTGCTTCAATTTTCTTCGTTCAATCAGGAGAACTGAAAGCGATGTGCACCAGTGTCATACGTAGACAGGTTTAATTAGCAATATTAGCATAAGGTTACCAATCAGATGAAAGCAGTGTTATTGGAATGCAATTAAGCTAATTTGATTGTATGCTCAGAGAAATGGCTTCAACTATTCAAATTATCAGTTTGGAATTCGAAAAAGCGGAAAATGTTGCTCAAAGTTTCAAGGTTTAAATTCTGCAAGATGCAAATGATGTCGGGAACTCTTCCCGTCTCAACTATGATCTCAATTTTAAACTTCAACAATTTCATTATAAATTTGATTTGTTACAAATTAAATTTATGGATCGTTTGTTCGGAAAAAGTTGAACTTACTTTGATTCAATACTACAGTGATGCTATCTCCATTCTCTTTTTCAATTATAAAATTATCTTCAACAAGAAGAGTCACAAGACAAATTAGTTGCTGGTAGTAAGCAGATAAACTACAGATGAACATTTTCAGGATGTGGAAATTAGCATAAAGTTACCAGTATAAGACAAGAAAGCCGGATGATCGTATCCTAAAACATTCTGCAGTGATATTCACATCAGAAAAAGCATTGCGGTAATTCAATTAGAGAATGGTTTATCAACCAACCAACCAACCAACCAACCAATCAATTAATTAATTGTTTTAATTTACAAATACAAAAATCATTCAAGCAGTATGAAAAGAAAACAATTAATTAGAGCTGAAAAACAATATGAAGCGGTGAAATTCCTAGCAAAAAGTTAGAAGAAAAGTAAGTCGAGGTAAGGTATGGGAAGATAAGCCGAGGTGCCATATTTCTTTTTAAAAGTGTTAAATTATAAAAGATGAAGAATTGTGAAAGGAAATGAAAGAAGGTAGTAGGAAGCTCTCGTGATTACATTTCAATTTCGTCACTTAGATCACGTAACTGAGGATCTTCCCTTGCTATTCCCATTTCAAATTTAATTTGGCTGTTTCTGTTCGATGGCGATTTCAATATTAAAGGCTTGTTAAGCATTTAGCCACACTAAAGCATCACTTGTTAGTTCATTGGCGGTAATTGCATCCAAGTTTACGATCCAAATCTAGCGCTATTACAATATTGATTGTATGAAATAAGTTGAACTTACCCGAAACAGCGTAACAACACGTTTATCCATAACCAGTCTCGTAGGATCATAATTTATCTAAGTACACTGAATGGCATTCAACAATGACATTTCCAATTGTCACAGTGATAAGTTATGAATATCTTAGTGCACACGGTGGTGGAACAATGATGACAGTAGAAAGGATTGAACCAACCAAATATCTCTACCAATTAATTAATCATCAATTAAAATTTAAGCGATCCTTTTACATGACATAATTTTTGCTCTAAATGGATTCCTCTCAAACAACTAAACAGTTTAAATTGAAAATTTTAATTACAAATACGGATGAAATAGTTTATCATTAATTTTGGTCTTTAATTGAATCTTTTCTTGTTGGTCGAAATGAAGCAGTTGAGTTATCAATGATAAGACTTTGTTACAATTTCAACAATATAATTTTAAAATTCAAATTTGTGTTACAAAAAATGAAAGACACTGGTGCACCTTGGGAGAATTGGAAATTAATTTTTTAAAGCATAATGGACGGGCAAAAGACAATTTCATTTAAATTTTCACTTTAGGTGAAAGAGAGGGCTTTCTTGTGCATGTTTATTCAAATTAGGATGAAATTCAGATTCTGGAATTGGTGCAGATAATAAAGTGAGAAAGTCCTCGAGGAAGTTATGGAAAAATAATTATGTAAAACAGTTTTTTATAGAACCATCATTAATTTCGATGCTGGAAATTGAAAAAAGAAAAAAGGGAAGCAGTCTTACAACTCTCGATCTCAAGTTTACATTTCTGCGAATCCATTGGGAAAAGTTGCAGTTTCATCGGACATGTTGCTGTCACAGTCAATCTAAAAAATAAGCCTGAATTCTATCAGTGTGAAATCTGTCAAACTTTTCCTTTGAGAACTCATGTGATTTAGAGTTCAATTTTCGTTTTCGTTCTCAGAAATTCCATTTCATTTCTTTTGTTAAAATTTGAATTTGCAGTAAAGTGCTCGAAACTATCATTTTACAAAGAAGGACTGATCGTCTTCACTGATAAAAAAGGGAATTGCAATAGCAATCATTCAGTTGAACCATCACTGCTCGGCTTAATTTTAAATTGTTGAAAACAAAAAGAATTGGAAAATTTGCTACTTTTTTAATTTACTGGCTAAATTATCAAGTGAGAAATGCATTTAGTGGAGGAATAAAATTGTTTGTTTGAAATTTCAGAAACAAAAACTTTTTATTTTATTTTTTGAGAGCCAATTTCCACTTTTCGCTTTTTCCTGTTTTGTCCCAGGAAATGAGGAATTGTGATTATGAGCGAAGTGAATGCTTTATCGATCATTCCCTCGTTTCCTTTCATTTTCGCTTAGCTAAATTTCCAATTTCCTCCTTTAAGCCTTAATGTCTCTAATTCGTCCCTCCACTACTTCCACACCATCCATCATTCCTCTTCTCATCTAAAAATTGTCAAACTGAAAAACGAAAAGCTTTATAAATTTCTTCTTTTTCATTTACCCATCCATTTTCCTCACTTTTAATCCTATCCCACGAACCTTTTTCTATCCTATCTTGCCCTATTCTGCACTATAAAATACTTCCTTTCAGAAAAGCAAAAAATTTCATAGCATTAAATTTGTGCTTTGCTAATTAGGTTGCTTTTAGTGATAAATCATCGTTGATAAGATTGTCGATGGAACATGGATGTTCTTGGGGGAAGAATTATTGCTAATTTGCTGTTAATGTTAATGTTATGGGATAGTGTAATGTGTTGCATTAAGGAAATCCGATTGTCCTCATTCAGCAGGCAATGATGTGGAGAAGAAAAATGCAGACAACCTGTTGCTTGACTAATTGAAGAATTATGAATTAATGAACGGGTTGGTTGATTTAGTACCAATAAGGTTGTCTGCCTTCGCTTTCAATTTTCAAAACTATGACTATAATGATGATGATAATATGAAAGAATGATGATAATTATAGTTATTTCACACGACTATGGTGATAATGACCATGTGAAGTTGCAGAGAAGTATCTGAAGAAAGTTCAGCAGCTAGTTGAATAAGCAAGTGGTAGTTTGCCAGAAAAAAGAGAAATAGTGGTAGTGAAGGTGACAAAAACCTTTGGGAAGTGAAAACAGTGCCGTCCGGATCGATCCTTAAGAAGGAATTGTGAGTTGTCGCCGTATGAAAGAACGATTTCTTCTCATTCGGGAAGAACGTGTCCGGTTTCCAGAGTTTCTCCAAGTAATTTACACCAACCTGAAGCAGTAAACCAATGTCCATTTCAATTTTTAAAACTTTCAAATAAGTTTAAAAAATTTTTTCGAAATCTTTTCTTTCACAATTTCCATGTAAAATAACTGTGAAATCATTTTCTTTCCTTTTCATTGTTACCTTATTTATAGAATTAAATAATTTTGATTGAAAATAAATTTATTACACTGCGAGCGGGAAAGTTTTCAAAATCAAAAGAAACATGTTCACCTCACTGACGAGAATTTCAACGGAAAAGCTGAAATTTGTTGGGTCTTCAACTCAAAGCTCATTTGTCCCATTCAAAAAGTTTTTGTTTGAGGAAACTCTGGCCGTTTACATTTTTTTTTTTATTTTATAATTAATTTGTGATTAATTTGTCATTACATTGGGTAGCAGATGAGATCGAGAAAAGTTCAAACCTCTCACCGTAAGCGAAATGTGAAAAATTTTAATGCTAAATTTAAAATAATACGATTTTCATCGTTAATTCAACATTTTAGTTCAGTGTGAAACGAAATTTAATTGAAATAATTGAGATGTATTAATTGCGCTGAAATGGATCAACGACACAGACCGTCAAAGATTCAATTCTCCCATTTTGATAGCCATAGTACAGGTCGCCAAATGCTAGCCGTGGATCTTGCCATGTTTGTCGCAAATAAAAATCGAGCGTGAAATCCTAAAATTTATGACTTCGAAAAGTTTTGCTCAAACCAATGCATTTGTTCAATTTGAAACAAGTTTGATGATGTTTTGTTAAAAATGAAAGATGAAATTAGATTGACTCTAAACTTTTGACATTAAAAAGGACTCTAATGAAAGTTAAATAATTTAACACTGAAGTAGCTAAATTTTTAAATATCATTTTGTTTATAAAGAAAATCATCAAACTTTCATGTCTTTGAAATTGAAGAAGATTAATGCATAACTTAAATTGGTACATTTTGCTTTTTCTTCCTACCAGGTCATTCCGAATGACTCTGCAGGATAAAAATTTTAATTCAGACATTTCAATTCATTTTGCAAGTACATGCTAATTTGCGTGACTTGCATGTCGTGCTTATTTGCATGCAATTCGTAATCGGCTGATATTGACAAAGTAGATTATTGATCAATTGTAACGCACTCGAATTGATTAGCAAAATCAAATTGGAAGTGTCAAAGATCCAAAGGAAATACTTTGCGCGAACTTAGTGTCGAGAAAGTTCTGCGAGAATCTATTATGAACAGTACTTTCTAGTTATGGAAATATCAAATAAATGTTCTTTTCAAAAGTTTACAAAAAATCAGCCACAAACCATGAAATTTCAAATTGAAGGAATTTATTATAAAATTTTAACGAAAAGACTTTTTAATTTTCAAATTTTGTTGTGGAAATGCATAAAAAATTGTTTGAAACGTTCGTTCTTTTCTCATTTTCAGTGATTGTATCGTTTTAAAATGATTCAAATAAATTGTTATTCCTCATTTGCTATTCAAAATTTTAATTTATTTCACTGAAACATTTGAGGCTTTTCAACAAACTTAATCTTGCGAATTATTTCCCTTCAACTGTTCCTGATTCATTCATTCCTTTTTCCTTCGATCAGTGAAATGGAAACAGATTACGGTAGTTAGCTATGACAGTACGGTACCTGGTGAGTTATGCTGAAAGGTGGTGTTGTGACACGGACCATGACTCATTCGCTTTCTGAACAGCTGTGACTCACTTCGTAATTTATTTCGATCAATTTTGTTTTGAAATTGTTGGCCGGTTGACAAAGAAATTCACCAAATTGATAACTTTGTAATGCTAAGTTCTTGTTTTCAAAAGGTCAACTAAAATTTTGTTTAAAAGTTGAAAAAGAAGAAATCAGTTTAGAAAGAATTATGCATGTTAAGTAAGAATTTGTTATCAACAAGCGGGATTATTTCATTTCAAAAAATTAGAGAAAATAATTTGTGGATGTGATAAGCACAATTAAGTTCTACTTTTAATTACTCTGCGTGATGACCAAAAAAATTACACCAATTTAATCGTCCTGAATGATAGAAGTTTGGAACTGAATTCCGCTTACTCGAAATCTGCGACGAAATTTGCATATTTCAGGAGAAAACATTATCAAACATGAAT
Source organism: Madathamugadia hiepei (assembly GCA_013365335.1). Lineage (NCBI taxonomy): Eukaryota > Metazoa > Nematoda > Chromadorea > Rhabditida > Onchocercidae > Madathamugadia > Madathamugadia hiepei. The sequence goes on along the minus strand of JABVXS010000797.1, from coordinate 9,779 downwards.
TAATGAAATCCGTTCCTTTTTAATTGGAAATATTCAACGAACTTTTTACCTCCAACAATTTGTAGTATGATGAAAACATCATTCCAGCATAAAACATGAAAAACTCTATTCCCGGAAACGAAAAACTTAATCTTTGATTGCAAAAAACCGACTAAATAGAAAAGCAATTAGTCTTTGATCGTTAAAATCACTATCAGAAATATTTCTTTTCATCACTGTTTGTTAATATAATTGAAAATGAATTATAGTGTGGGTTGAGAAGGGAAAGAACATTTTGCGGAATGAAATTGCTTCGAAATTTTCAGAATATTCTTAAGAATTGATAATACTGGTGATAGATACTTGATAAAATTAAATTTAAATTGCAAAAGTAGGAAATTGTGCTGCAAGAAGTAAGCATTGTCGGAACTTGGCAAAATTATACTTTCCCCCAATTCATAAATTCAATTTCCTTTTTTTCATGCCATTCTTTATATTATTGCCGATTTTGGACAATGGAATGGAGAAATTTTGATAAAAAACAGAAGTATCAACAGATATTGATTCGAAGTACAACTCAGAAAGATTCCTCCGGTCCGCCAGAAGCAAAACAGTTGTCGTCCTCTCATAATTTTACAATGTTCTTTGTTAAATTAATCTCAGTTGTCAAGAAGTGATATTAAAGCAAAAGTAATGAGGGCAAGTTTTGTCGTGCGAAATTTCTAATTAAAAAAAATAATTAATTCATTTTTAATTAGAATTTTTGCAGGCATAAGTTTCAATGAAATATTTTTCTTCATGCATCCAATCAAAGCACCTCCTTCCCATAAATTCATTCCTTTTGATTAAAGTTTTTGCTGTCCAATTAGACAGCAATTAGTCTGAAGATGAGCCTTGGCCAGGCCAATTGGCGTCAAACCCCAAGAAAGCTGACGGCCATAACTAGGCCATTTATTATTGCATGCGGAATATTCGTATACTAACTTTGTGCAAGGTATTTTTGAGTTCGAAATTTGAATTGCAAGCTAATTTGAATTTTTATGGTACGAGAATTAAACATTCGATGTGTTTTAAGAAAAAAACGATCGAAAAAAAGAAAGAAGAAAAAACCTGTTAAATGTAAATTCAGAGAAAGAAATTTTTTTTTGATTTGAAAATAAATTTCTTTTGCATTAATGCTAGTTTCCATTAATATTAATATTTTAATTCAATTATTTTATCGCTCAATTTATTTGTTTGCCACAGACCTTTGAATTATAAAGTTGCATTTTTCGTTTACAAATATTTAAACTTTTTTTTGATAATTTCTGAATAGTTGGAGTAATGGAAAATGACGAGTAATTAATTAATTAATGTAAGAAAATGTCAAATTTTAGTGAATGGGAATATTTTGAATTAATTTGTTGAAAAGATGACGTACCATATCAACCTCAGAGACAGCACTGATGCTGGATACGTGTATAGTTATACCTACGTCAACTGGTTCCGCACCGTACTTAGGCCTCAGTCTCTTATCATAAGTTGATTTATCGACAAGCCGGTTCAAGATGTCAGATATTGCGGTTGTGTTGAAAGCTCTACTACTTGGATATCCTCTGCAAAGTAAGTGTTAATCATACAATCCAACTTTTTTTCATCTTTGTAAAATTTAGTAATATTCGCAATTCTAAAGTAAATATTTAGTGGCGAAAATGTGCTGCAATCAATTACTGCGTGCTTCAGTTGATCCGCTAGTCAATTCTAAAACTTTAGAGTTCATTTGCAGTAAATTAATTGCTGAACTTTCGCCAACAACCATTTCTTTATTGTTAGTAAAATACGTGGGAGTTTGGGAGAAAAACAAAATTTTTTGAAATTACCATAAATTTTGGAGAAACTAATGCTTGCTCATTGAAATAAGTTAAAAGTAATGGGATACATTATGAAATGGGATTAAAGCAGGGAATCTTGCTTATCTCCTTATCCCACAACCAATTCTTCGAAGACTTCTCATCAGAGAAAAAAAACTTTGCAAATTTTGATTTTCTGATTTGCAATGGGAGCGACTAGCCAGTAATTGTAAAAAGAAAAAAGTTGGAATTATTAGAATGAAAAGTCTAAAAAGAATCAAACATAAACAAACTGATTTTTAAACGAACAAAATGATAAATTATCATTTTAAAATTTGCAAAAAACAAATTGAATTTGAGTGGAACGAAATGAATGAGTTTTACTTTGCTTTTTTCAAAGGAAAATGATCAGTGAAGAATAATCATACAAAACAAGCAACTTCATCGTGCAATTTTTTTCTACTTCTGTCTGAAGAATGATTGTTTAGAAAAAGCCTAACAGAATTCTATTGAAAAATTTCCATGTTAAATGTCTTTTTTGTGGGAATAATTAATTTCAAATATTCATTCATCCAAAATCGATGGATGTGGAAATTTTGTGTGCTTCAAAGAAGCTTTGGGAACGAAGTGAAGTGTTTCAGTGTTGTTTAAAATGCGGAAATTTCAGAAAGTTTTCAGCGAAAAGAAAGCAGGAAATATAATTGAAATTTTTAAAATTAATTTAAATTTCAATAGTTTACATAACGAAAGCAATTAAAAGTTCGTCCTAGACTTCGTCCTAATGTCTGAAGCGACGGCGAATTTAGTTAGGCAAATGATTACTATACTTGAAATTTTATTTAAACTTAAATTTCAAATTAACTTTGTAGCAGAATCTGTCAACAATTTTAGTGACATTGTGTTTTAGATATTTTGGAGTGAATTTTTTTCGTTTGTTTTGCAGTGTTAAGCAAAAACTCCAAAATTAATTTGCTTATTCGAGCTTAATGATAATTTGATGGAATAAATCTGAAATTTCCATTAAGCAAGACAAAAGAATCGTTGTTTATATTGATTATTTTAGGCTTTCCTTTCGAAGTACCGATGAATTAAGGGATGCTAATTGATATACTGTTAAGTGCATCAAGCAACTTAATTAATTACTCAAACAAAGCATTCGCTATCAGACAACGAATTGGTTGCAAATCATTCAACGAGCAGTTGCTCCCTAACAAAAAACATGAAAGTATACTTTTTCACACAAATCTCGAAGAGAATATTTTTGTAAACTTTAACAAATTAAATGTTTTAAAGGCCATTTCAAAATAATAATAATAATAATAATGCATTGCATAATTCCCTTAAAATTCGATAAAAATTCCACATTAATTAAAATTTGTTGCTTGCCAAATGATTTGAAACTTTTGCTCTTTCTGCAAATTTAATTTAGTGGAATTCTCAGGTTTTCTTCAACTTCAATTAATAAAATTACCATTATGGCAGAAAGTGAATTAATTGCATATTGATAGTTGAATGACGAAATTATTGATGCTTAATTACGAAGTTGTCCATCTTACCTGATGGGTAATACAATTAATCATTACTACAACTTATGTAATGTTCCTGGAAGAATATAAAAGTAAGTTGGAATGATTAATTAGCAAGGATTTGATGAATTGTCAATATGTGTCAATCAAGGATGCCATCATCTCTATTTTAATCTATCGTTGGATGAGTTTTGCAATACTCCTTTGTCACGCGGCATTGCTGAATTTCTCAAACATCAAAATTAAAATTTCAGTTTCAATTACATAAATTACAATTCGAAACTGGTGCAAGTATCTCTCATCAACTACTCCTTCCTTATCACTTTGCCATGGATTATTTCGCTTGCAATCTCTCATTAATACACTGCATGGTACTTTGCAGTGAATCAGATAAGAAAGACTGAAATTGGTGAAATTTCAACAAAAATAAGCAATTCTAAAAGTTTTATTTTTCAATGTTTGATTCATTCGAAATTTGCGAATTTCTTTCTTAAAAACTGAAAAACTAAAATTTCTTTGTTTATCATTTTTTATCTAAAATTTAAGTAATTTTAATCTAACGGAGAAAAGTCAACTTCATATTTGTACTAACTGCTTTTGTTTTAAATTAAAAATTAATTTGTGAAGGTGTGTTCAGTAATGTTGTCAAATTATTCATCATGGGATTTCAAAAATTGTTTCTAATTCTGATAAAATTGAATGAAATAAGCGGGGAATTTTCGATGTAATTACTTCGCACCATCGACTAACAAGGTAGGAATCAGTCACTTTAATTAATTGAAATTATTAGTTTTTATAAAAAAAATTGCTGTTAAAGATGAAACTGAAATATCATTACAACTTACATATAAGCGGTGGTACAGCTGTGAATGATCCAGTAAGCAATGACAAGGTATGAGATAAGGTGCATGGCGCTGAAGCCAGAAGCCTCATTTATAATTGGCAGTACTGTATTTGGGGACACCTATAAAGAGCCCAGTAATGCGACGAGCAGCATAATTTTGAATACAATCAGTTGGTAGAGATAGCAGTTAATCGGTACTAATTAGCAGGTGTTATATCAGTATTGGTAGGATACATTTCGGTTACAAGGAAATTGAGATGTCGTCGTTCTGTGCAGGTGACAAATATAAGTGATTGATGAAAGGGAAGCGTTAAGAATGAATTTCGGATGAAAGAAAGCTGAACAAGCGGATGGAATTCTTCGGTGGAAGCTTTTCTTCCGCCCTTCTCTTGTTTTTTCGCTGGCTTCTCCTTCTCCTCGTCTTCCTACTGCAGAAAGTTTTTAGATTTAAAAGTAAGGAACGAACATTTTCGGCGGCTAAAACTAACCAATCAAATATTCAGCCAACATCCCACAAAACATACTTCAAAAAGATTAAAATAACACTAAAGCATTCTTGAAAAAGTGCTTGGCAGGCGGAGCGAAAAAGTTTTAAAACAATCATAATTTAGTTAAGAAGAAGAAGGAAGGAAAGTCAAGATGTACTAGAAGCAACTGATTATAAATAACCTCATCAATATTACCGCTTGATAAGCATTCACTCTTCCCATTCCCCAAATATTATCGTAAAAGACCAACTTCTGAAATAATTCCTTTGTTCCAATTATAACTGATTAATTAATGTTTCAAACAATTTCTTTTGAACAAAAATTATTAATTGTTTTAGCGAGCTAGGAAGTTTAGAGGCACAGATCTATTGAATCCGAACACTGGGGATTTCAAAAATTAGAACCAACAAATCATTTCAGATTTCAAAGATTAGAGCCAACGAATCATTTCAGATTTCAAAGATTGGAACTAACGAAGCATTTCAGATTTCAATGATTGGAACTAACGAAGCATTTCAGATTTCAAAGATTGGAACTAACGAAGCATTTCAGATTTCAATGATTGGAACTAACGAAGCATTTCAGATTTCAAAGATTGGAAC
>JABVXS010000796.1:0-23080 GCA_013365335.1 Madathamugadia hiepei | reverse complement strand
GGTGGACCACCAAAGTCCTCGATTGGTATCCGAGAGGGGTTAAAAGACCTCCCGGTAGACCGACCAAGGAATCAAGCATTTCTTACGAAAATTAAATTAATTAATGGGAGCTTGCAGATATAGTTTCCGGAAAATGACTATATAATCAGAACTGGTTCTTACTATTGAATCCGGAAAAATCATGTATTTTATGGTTTGATCAACAATGAGGTTATAAGTCAGTCAATTAGATGAACGGAAGTGATAATTAATAAATTCACCGTACGATGGAAAATTTGTAATGAATGAAACTCACCTTATTACCGTTTTCCGCATCATCACTGCCTAGCTCCATTCGTCGCCGTTCTTCACTTCCGCTTGTCCGGACTCCGTCAACGTTCATTTCATGCTTACCATGCTTTCCCCCGGAATTTTTACCTTCCTGCTTCTCTTCTTCCTTCACCTTTCTTTCCTGTTCTACCTCTTCTTCATCCGGTGGTACTCGTTCACTTTCTTCGTATCTTTTTTGTTCTCCCTGAATATTACTTTCCTTACGAAGTAGTTCCTGCTTTCCATCCTTCTCTCCTTTTTGTTCATGTCTTCCTAATTCCTGTTCCCGTCGTTCCCATTCATCATCATTTTGTCTGCCTTCTTGTTCTCTTCCATATTCTTTTCCTCTTTTTAGCTGCTCAATTTCTTGTTTTTGCCTTTCTTTTTCATAATATTTTTGCCTTTTCCTTTCATATTCCTCCTCTTGCCATCGTTGTTCTTCATGTTCTTCGCTGTACTCATTCTCTGTTCGTTTTATTTCTTGCCTCTGTTTTTCATTTTCATCATATTCCTGCATTTTCTTTTCTTTTTCCATTCTTTCTTGTTCCTCTCCTCGTTTTCTCTGTTCTTCATCCTCCTGTTTTCTTTCATCTTCTTGCCATTTCCTTTCTTGCTTTACCCTCAATCTTTCCCGTTCCTGAACCGCTTTGTGCCTTTTCTGTTCCTTGTCCTCTATTTGATGTACCATATTTTCCTGTTCTTTTTCCGGTTGTATTGTTGTACTTTTTGCTTGTTTCAAGGCTTCCACAAAATATTCTGCAAAAACTTATCAATCAACTTGAAAAATTCATGAAACCATTTATTCCATTGTAATTTCCAGAAACAATTAATGAAAATTAGATATTAGATAAATAATTTACCCACCACAAGTTGTTTCATCCGTCCCATCTTCACAGTCATACTGATGATTGCAATGTTCAATCTGCGAAATACATTTTCCGTTTTCACAGCGGAACTGATCCAGTTGACATTTCCGATTTGCGACATCATTTTCCAACGTTCCGTTGGTGTTGATGATTGTTTCATCATCACGACAATTAGCTTCATCACTGCCATCACCACAATCATCAACACCATCACAAAGTTTCGTATAATGAAGACATAATGTTTTCGGCAAAAATGGACATCTCAAAAATTATAATTAAAAATTAATTAATTACCAAATTAAAACAATTTTACCAATTAATAAAATTAATTCAATCAATAACGTGAACAAACAAAATTTTTGTTAAATTATTTTGCAAGAAAAAGGAACAGTAATTAAAACATTGTATTAAATAATAATGTTGATAATAATGAATATTTTTTAAAATTTAATTTTTTTTCTCAATAGAATTAATGAAAAAATAAATAAATACCGGAATGCTTGATCTGAACACTCCTCCGGATCTTCTTTATCCCTCTCAACGATTTCATTCCTATCATGTTTTGAATTATGATTTACTTCCGGACTTCCTTTTAGTTTATCGTAATTTATTGCGGAGTGATGATTTTCATGATCAAATGATGATTCGCTATAATAACGATCTCGTTGATGGTGCATATTTTGACGATTTAATGATAAATCATTTAAAATATTTGTTTCATCATGCACTATTCCGGAAGTACGACCGGTTAGCTCTTTATATTGACGACCTTCAGAGGTACGGTAATTATCAGCGACATTCAGTCCATTACGGTCATCGTGATCATCATCATTTCGTTCATCAGCACTATCCGGAATGTAATTGTCATTGTTTTTCATTTCATCCTCATTTCGGTTTTTCCCATTACCATCCCCAATCGTTCCATTACGATCACGTTGATCATGATCATTATTATCGTACTGTAACGTTCTACCGTAACCGGAAGAATTTCGGCTTATATTTTCATATTTAGCGCGAAATTCATAATCGTTTTTATTAGTATTGGACGGATATTTGCCATTATCACTATTCCGGTTCCTTGTATCCGGTTTCCCATTGTGGAACTCATCTTCCTGAAAAGATATAACTTAATTTTCCGGCCTAATACAATTAAATCTGTTAAAATTTCTAAATTTCCTCCTTTTTCTAAATTTTAATTCCAGCCAAATTAGCAATAATATTTTCGGATGAAACTTTTCAAATTAATTATTGCATTGTGATATTTCAAAACTAAACTCAAAGTAATAAATTACTGCATCGCAATATCTCCGAACTGAATTTACCATAATAAGCTACTGTATCCTATCTTTCGAAAAATACCAATTCAATAAAAATGCGTGCAATTTTTGAATTTTTTTTTTCTTTTCAAAAATATTTAATAATAATTTTACGAATTATTTTCCCTTTGATTTTTTGTGCACTTCATGAAAAAGATGAAAACGCTTGTTTTTCGAAAACCTACGTGAGAACTATGCTTCATTTGATTTTCTCCAACATTTCCTTGCCCGTAATAAGCTTGTTGAGCAGCGATGAAATAATCTAAAATAAAAAGTTTAATATTCGAATTTAATTTTTCATTTTGTAAAAATTTTGTTTTTCTTTTCAAATTTATTGAAAACAAAAATAAAAAAATAAAAAATAAAACGGAAAATTATGGTAAATCAAAAAGATGCAATAAATTAATTGCAAAATTTTTAAAAATAACTTTTAAAATTATAAGAAAAAAATTTTTTTCCAAATTTGACAACATTATTATTGTAATTTCAAATTCAGAATTCATGCTTCAATACAGTATTAATTGAAAAAATTAATTAATATAAGCGAAGCAATTGATTTAAGTTTCTCATTTTGTTTGAATTAATGTTCGAAATGAAATAATTTTATTTGTTTCTTGTTGCCATTGCACATTCTTGAAATTCTTTTTAAATTTCTTCTTCTCTCCACATCGTAACATTCCCAAATGAAACTAAACTACTGTATTACTGTACTGCAATATTGCCGAATTTTAACAAAATTTTATTTCAAAAGTGCTAAATTTTGAAAAGAAAAAAGAAGCAAACGTACCACATTTCATTTCATCACTACCATCCGCACAATCATAATGTCGATCGCATGCCTTCTCAGGTGAAATACATTCACCTGAATCACAACTGTAATATTTCTTCCCACATTTTCCGGTTACCGAACGTTTCTCACCACCTAAATTATTCAGGAAAACTTTCCGGATACCTACCATAACATTTTGTGTGTATGTGCATGTGTATGTATGCGTGTGTATGTGTATGTATGCGTGTGTATGTGTATGTACGCGTGTGTGTATGTATATGTGTATGTATGCATGTGTGTATGTGTGCGTGTGTATGTGTATGTATGCGTGTGTATGTGTGTATGTGTGTATGTGTATATGTATGTGTGTATGTTGAAAAAAATTTAAGAGCTACGAATAAAAAAAACGTCTTCGTTGGTATTTTGCAACATCGAATGAAAAGGGAAATTTTAGCACAAAGGTTAGCGACAAAGACTAATTAATTAATTCACCTTCATACCACAATTTTCTGTCTCGCATTGGTTGCATTTTTTTAATATAATTTTATTTTTTAACAACATTTTTTTACAAATAAATTTTTTTATTGAATAAAATTTTTTTTAGATTTATCTTACAAAAAGATGAACAAAATTTTCAACGATAAAAAAATTTGAATTGCTATGATAATAAATGATCCGATCATTTAGTTAAAGGTCAAAGGTAAAAAAAAAATTCAATAAACTGAATTAGTTAAGATAGCTTAAAAGAAATACAAACAGAAAAATTATTTCAACTAATTTAATTAAAAATACTTACAAAAAAATTTTTTGATTAATTTCTATTTTTCTTGCAACAAAAATTTTTTTTTTTTTTTAATTTTTGGAAAAACTCATGAAATTTAAATTTAAAAAAAAAATTCCATTTAATTTTTTCAATTTTTTTTTAATAATATTTTACAAAATTTTATCATTGAAAGTGCCGAAAAAAAAGAAATGAAATTGTCAAAAAGTGTGAAATTTTCTTAATTGAAATTATTGATTGTTTACTAAATTTTGTTACAATTTCATTTTATTTCCGGCTAATTATTGCAAGGACGTATGCACAATTTAATTAACAATACAGTTTATCAGCAAAGTTTTACGAATATTTAAATTTATGATATTGATTTCTATTAATGCATTCACAGTTTGATTTAATGAATTTAAGGTTTTTTAATTAAAATTTAAAAATTTTACTGACATTCAGTTTTGCTAATTTAAGTTAATAATTAAAATTAATATATTTTTAGTATCAATTTTTTTTGGATAAATTTATATTATCAATTTTTGTTAACAAATTAAGCGATCCAATTTTTGTCATTAATTTCTGTTTATAATTTCAGGTTATTAATTTTTGTCAATGCTTACCTCAGCAGTTTTTTGGTCAACTTTTATTGACTTTTACTAATAACTTTTACAACTAATAATTTATTAAATGAATATTCCAATATTCATTTCATTTATTATTACTGTATTCTCAATTAATTAATTATTATTTACATTCACCAATTTGATTCATTAATTATCATCATTGTCCGGCCAATTTCATCTGCCAATTTCAACTCATGCTAATATTAATTTCACTAGCTTCAATTTAATTTCTACTAAAAGTATTTGGAATTCAATTTACCATTAATTTTTGTTTCCAAATGTTACTAATAAAACTTTTTACCAATTAAGGTCGCCAATGTCTCTGAATAATTTTGCAATTTCATTAAGTAATTCCAATTAATGGATAAATTTAATTTAACGAATTTTCCCCGACAATGATTATTTGTTGATATTTAATTAAATTTTGAATCATTCTCAAAGAGCATACTTTGAAAGTGATTTCAATGCTAAAATTGTCTTGAGCTGCGAGAAATTGTCTAAAATATCCGATGGAAAAATTATTTCATTTCAATAAATTCCAGTTTTTTTTTTCAATTTCAAATTAATTAATGTGTTTACACATGCTGCTAAATTAATTATAAAAAAATCGAAATTAAAAGATTTTCATTTGAAAAAATTTTTTGATCTAATTTTAAAAAAAGTTTAAGTTAAAGTAATTTAAATTTTTTTTGTAGAGCATTGAAACGCCGAACATCCTTTACCAGCATTACCCTGGCTATATTTAAGGCATCAATTAAAATTAATATTTAATTAATAGACTGTTATTCAATTAATAGTTTATATCAAACATTCACTGAATAATCCGGAAATTCGGAAATTCCAAAAAACCGCATTACTGGAAACGAAGATGAAACTAAAGTAAAAAAAATTTTTTTAATAATAATTTTGATTAAACTAACAGAAAAAAAATTTTAAAAAAATTTGGAAATTTATTTTTTTGTTTTTTTTTGTCGAATTATTGAATTAAAATTTTTCCTTATTATGTGAAATTATTATTTATTTATCATTTTTCATTTCATTTATTACACTTAATTTTTTTTTTCTTTAATTTTGACAAAAATGATGTAATCAATTCATTTTGATCTTTGACCTTTTCTGATCGTAATTCAGGAATTATATGGAATGGTATGGGATAAAATGATCATTTACTGAAGTAAAAATTTAATGAATTGTTTAAAAAGAAAAAAAAACATTTAATTTCATAAATATACTGATGACAAAAAATTTTGAATACTATAAAAATTATATTTTAATCGAAATGACCGATTGAGAAGAACAATTTTTACAACAATCTAATCTGTCCAATGCCCATGCCCGATTTCACCGATGACCTGATTTCTCAGACTACTGATGACAATTCTGTGACAACGATCAATATTACTCCATCAAATGTGATACTTCGCTTGTCCCAGCAAAATCCATTTTCTAGAGCCATTTCATCTTCTTCGTCTTTTGTTTTCTGCCCGTAAAACTTTCAATGTAATAATCAATTTTCTTTGGCAAATTTTCAATTCATTAATCTTAAATTGTTGAAATTAATAAGCTTTACAATTAATAATTTTAGATTAAAATTTTTTTTTTTTGTAGAAATAATTGAAATTAATAAAAATTTTGCAGCAAAAAATTTTTTTTTCAATTTAATATACTTGGAAATTAGTGGGTGTTTGTTTTGCTTTTGCAAATTAACAAATAATTTTTTATCATTTAATCTTTGGGGATTTTAATTATTTATTGCAAATCAGTTTTCAAATTTTGAATTTAATTTCAACAAAAAATAAATTTCAATTAAAATTGAATGATTAAAAGAACAAACTATTTATTGTCATTAATCGATATCAGTTGGTGATAATCGATCGAAAGGTATGGGAGTAGCTGATAATCATCAATGCAAAGGTGCGAGAACAGCTGATAATCGTTGGAAAGGTGATAATGGATGGAAAGGTAAGGAAACGAGCGGTACAGGTATGACAGCGACAACAAGAAGACGACCGGTACCATTCCAATATCCAGCATTGTCGAAGGTTGAAATTGGTATTTGCTACAGTGTGGTGGCATGCAGCATGATTTATGCATGGTGTCAGGTGATCATCGCTAGCAATGAATATCAATTCCAATATTGGCATGAAGTACAGATTAATCGATTACCACTTATTGGTGAACGAATTATGGTTGGTAATCAAATTTGGATGAGTTTAAATTTTAAATGAAAGTTTTTTTTTATTTATTTTAAACAATTATTTACCTTTTCTTCCACATTATTTAATTAATAATTTATACGCAATTTTAAATGCTAAATTTAATTAAAAAAATAAGAAGTAAATTGAATTCTTCAAATAATAAATTTTTTACACAATTATGTTTGAAAGCTAATTTTTCTGTTTTTTTCAAAATATTAATTTACAGACATAGAGCTATAAATTTAAAATTGTCCATACAATAAAATATAAATTTCAATTCATATATACATTAAATATTTAAATAGAAATTTAAAATTTTTAAATGAAAGGTTAGTTTTAAGGAAAATATATAAAAATTGATGAAAATTTAAATGAAATTTTTATAAAAAGTATAAATATATTAAACAAATATATGTATAAATAATTGATTAGTTAATTAAATAATTGATTATTAAATAATTGGTTAATTTCCATTTTTTTTTATTAATTACATTTTTAAAAAATTTTTTATATATATCAACTGTATGCATAAATAATTGATTAATTAATAAATTAATGAATCAATGCTTGAAGGATAATTCGAATTGGGAATGGAATTCATGGGTACCAATTGGCATAATGCTTGTACCATTCTTTATCATACATTCAATTACTTTCAACATTGCTGGACAATTCGTCACCGAACAAACATTACCATATTTCACAATTGTTTACTCAATCATTGGCAGTTCAATTATGTTCACCAAATTACTTGTATTTTTATCCATTGTTCAGGGAACGTTCATTTTCATTGCTGCCTATTATTTCCGGTATGTTTTTGTTTTTTCAATTAAAAAAAAACAAAAACTGCATAAATAATTAATTAATTAACTAATTAATAATTGAAAAATAATTCGAATTGAACGTTCATTCGGCATTTGTTTTTTTTTTTCCTTTTAAATATTTTTTTTTTCTTTGGAATTTATGATAAAATTTTGTACTAGCAAATTTGAAATAATTTTAATTCGAAATTCACTTACATCATGAATTAAATACATTGGGATATTTGGAAAAAATTTTAATGTATATGACAATCTGAAGCAAAGGTAATATTGATTTTAGATAATGAAGAATAATGCTTACAATACTTTTATTGCTTGAAAATTTATATGGCTTGAATGGAAAAAATAAATAAATTGTATTTCTGAATTTATTTATTGTTAATTTAAATGTTAAGCAATGCTTTGAATATGCCGGCAGTTAGACAACAATTTAGAAATGATTCACTAGGTTGAATTATTGGGAAATGAATTCTTAATACATCATCAAGTAAACTTGAGCTTAAAATTTTGAATTTACATTTGTATTTCACTTCAGATCACTTTGTTTGTGATTTGAAATTTGCGGGAATTTTCAAAATGTATCATTAATTTTAAATCTAATACTTTAATTAAAATGACAAAATTTAAGTAATTTAATTACAACTGAATAAGTACAATTATTTTTATTTAAACCCTTGTTCGATAATTTCTTCAAATATTTGGATAAAAAATAGTGGAAAAAATTTCAATTTTTAAATTGGACTAAATTTGCATTCATTTAATATTATCTATCCCTTGTTCTTTGATCATCAAAAAAAAAAGCTTTTTTTTAAATTATCACCGTTCCTTAAAGCTTTTTTAAAGTTTTTTTTTTTCTAGTTTCATCATTTTCCCACATTTCCCACTAATCCATTGTATTCCTAGAAAGGTATATATATTTCTTTCAATTTTTTCGGAACTTAAAAAAGTTATCATTTTCTTAAAACAGTTTCGAAATACAATTTGAAAAAATTATTATTAAGAAAATTTATTGAACTAGATCATTGAAATAATCACTCGATTTTTTTCCTAGTAAACAATTAATCAATTATTTTATTAAATAATGAAAAAAATTTGATTAAATTATTTCATTTCGTAATTTTTGTTATTCAAATATTTGAATTATTGAATAACAATTTTTTTTAAATTAATTTTTATTTTATTTTCAGCCAACAACTTATCGTCTGGCTTAGTTCAATGCCAATTCTTTATTTTACATTACGATATTCTCATTATCTGTCAACGAATCCATTAATTGTCGTTGTCTTTGTTTGTTACACATTATTATCGTATATATCATTCAATTTGGAAGCTCAAAATAACCGACTCCGACCGGAAGATGATACCGCAATGAAACGTTACATCCGGATGCTCTTTTATGCATTCTACCCACCATATATGACAACATTGGTGGTCATTTATCCTGAATTTGAACGACAAATGCGCCTACGTCTAATGAAAAAGCGCAATTGGCGAGAAATTATATTTTTTGCGCTACGTATCTCATTTTGGTGGTTAACTATATATGTTATGTTGCATTTCATGTATTTTGAATGGATACTATACGATACAGATTATGCAAGAAGATTACCGAAGAATGAATTTGTTTCATTAGGAATGGCATTAGGTATGTTTGGCAAAATAACAAAGTTTCCCTTTTAAATAAGGAAGAAGTCTAATGAACCAAAAAATTATTAATTTTGAAACAAGAAATTTGAGCAACTTTTCTTTCAAATTAATTTATTTTAATTAATTCATTTTTCTTTCGAAAATTTCCTTTTTTTTTTAATTCGCGAGATATATTTTAATTGTTTATTTTGAGTAACAAAAAAAAAAAACATTTTGTTTACAAAAATTTTAATGGATGAAATCGAAAATTAAAAGAAAAATAATTTTTTTAAAAATAAAATTTAATTCAGCTGAATTTTTTTATTTAGCTTAAATTTTTTCTAATCTTATTATTATTATTATATATATCTATATATATTTATTATCTCCTTGATATTGCAATTTTTTTTTTTTGATTATGATTTTATTTCTTTTTTTTTAGATTTTAATTTTTTAAGTGTTTTTTTTTTTAGACTAAAAAATTTTTTTAAAAAATTTTTGAAAATTTAATTTTTTAAACAAAAAATTAATTTTTATTTTTGATAAAAATATCTGTAATATATGTTATTGCAATAGACATGTTTTAGATGTTTAATTAATTTTTGATTAATAAATATGTCAGTTTTTAATTAATAAATGCCAATGTGTAGTAAGTCAATTATTCCAATTATCAATTCCAAAATTATTTGTAATCAAAACAAACGAATAATTCATTAGCATTTATTAATTCACAAAATTATTCATAAATTTTAATTTCATGATGCTTTTCGTTATTTCCCCCCGCAACAGCATTTAAGAAATATTCTAATTTTAATTCATAGCAATTTTTTTAGCCAACAAAAAAAAAAGCCAAGATGATGATGAATCACTTTTTTCTGTTTGTAAAAACATTTACAAAAAAAAGTTGGTAAAATTTTTTTTTTTTTAAATCAAATCTGCAAAAAATGTTTTTTTGCAGCGGAAAAATTCCAATTCATTTTAAATGCAATTAATGAAATTGTTGAGTGAAACAATTCGAATTAATTAAATTCTATTAAAAGCTTTGAAGCTCAAATATTTTATATTTTTCAGGAATATTTTTCCAGCTTAGATATGTTGTAATATTTGGCCTACCAAGAATCTTTGCTCTAACCGATAACATGGAGCCAGCCGATGGGCCTATTTGCATCAATCGTTTAACACTATATTCAAAGGCCTGGCGCTATTTCGATCCAGGCCTTTATAGCTTTTTTAAAACTTACATTTTCCTACCAATTTGTGCGCCAACATTTTCTTTGAAACGTAAAATATTTGGCGTAATTTTATCGTATTGTTTTGTCCTAATATGGCATGGAATGCAATATGCAAATATGGTAAGTTTGTTAAGTTAAATTGAACAAAAAGCTTTAATCATTTTCAATTTAAAAAATTTACTTATCAAACTTTGTTAATTAATTAATTAAATGATTTTACAAAATAAGTATTGAATTATAATTTATAGGCATTTAATAATTGAAAATGATTGAAATGAAAAATTTTACAATTAAATTTTTAATTATTAAAAAAAAACTTTTTTTTGTTTGAAAAATAATTTCAGTTTGAAAATTGAAACTTTTTTCAAACTTTTTTTTTTCAATATACAAGAAAAATTTTTTCTTCAATTTATTTTAATTTAAATATGGAAATTAAAAAAAAATTAGTTGGAATTTTCGTTGTTTTTTTTTTTTTTCTTCAGTTAATTATAAAAGTTCTAGAAAAATCAATTTAATCATTTTGTACGAATAAAAATTTGCTAGTGTTTTCTTCTTTTTTTTTTTTACTGTGATCAAAAAATTTCTTTCATACAAAAAAAAAACCAATTGACAAACAGCTTTTTGTTTTTTATTGTTACAAAAGAAAAATTCATATAATTAAATTTAAATTTAAGAAAATTTTTCGAAAAAATTTCACAATTAAAAAAATTTTGGATTGAAATTTCCTTTCTTCAATTTTCACTTTTGATAATTTAGATTTGGATTATCCTTAATATAATTGGCCTATTCATGGAATATAGTTCGAAGGCATTCTATGCAATTAAGGAAGTTCACGAATGGCGTGAAAGGCACGTGAGCGACAGTGCCTTCCGTCGTATCATCGCATGCCTACATGTGGTGCCATTCGTCGTTGGCCTTTATTCAAATTTCTATTTCCTGGGCGGTTATGAGGTTGGCTCAATGTTTTTCCAACGTATTTGGATTGAGGAAACATTGACACTACGATTTCCCGCTATTTTACTCATTACATTAGCATATTTCTATTCACAAAGTTGCATTGAAATTGAACGACAAATTAATTTAAAAACAATTGAAAAAACTGTCCAAGGAAAACCTCTAAAAACAACAAAAAAAAAAAACTAAAAAAAAAAAAATTCATTGCCAAAATTTATGAAAAGGTTTTGGAAAACTATAAACAAAACAAAAAGCTTGTTAAATTGGAATTTTTTTTTTGTCTCCATTAAAATTTGAAATTTAAAAAAAAAAAATTTTTTTTAATTGAACCAATTTAAAGAAAGAAAATGTAAAATTTATGTGAGCATTTTAATTAAATGAATAAAATTTTGTTTTGTTTTTTTTTTTTTCTTTGTTTTAATTTTAGAAATGTCATTTTGAAAAATCAACAAATATTTTAATAAATTTTGATTTTGTTGTTTTTCTTTTTTTTTTTTCAAATTCAACGGTCACAAACAGGAAGTTAAAATTAGCTAAGAAAATACAAAGTTTTTTTTTATGTCAAAAAGTTTTCGAATTCAAAAACTTTCGGGAATGAAATGTTTTTCGTCTGCTAAAACTGCTACAGTATTTTGACAACTAATTAATTTTTCTAATCATGCTAAAAATTATTTTTTTGCTAATTAAAGAAAGAGCTTTTAAGACTAATTAAATGAATTAATTCTATCCAACAAAATATTCAAAAATTTTTAATTACTAATTTATTCAAAAATTATTGCTGAATGAAACAATTAAATATTTCGAAATATTGAAATTAGAGATTTATATTGTAATCATTTCATTATTACAATTACACGATTATAATTACGGGATAATGTTGTTTCGTAAAATGTTGAATTAATTGAAATATCATTTTAATTTTAATATTTTCTTTTCAAATTTTCAATTGATTATTTTAAAAAATTTAATTAAACCAACATTTGAATAAATTACCACCTAAGCTGAATAAATCTCTCAAATTCAATCCATCAAGGAGTTCATTGAATAAAAAAAAAGTTTAATTTTAATGATATTATTTATTAATTATATATGCTTAACATATTTGTGTATTCTTACTTTTTTTAAAAATTTGAAAAATTCAAACCACAATGGATTTCATCGGATGCATCACTGCATGCCTGTAATCCATCACAACGTGCATCCAGCGGAATGCATTCACCACTGCCACATTCCCAGTATGTTTCCGGACATTGCCGGATATTATCGTAAGCTGTAAATTTCATCTCAAACAAAAAGGATAAATGAGACGTAACAACGTACGTGATTCATGTTTTTAGGAAAAACTGCAAATTTTGTTCGTTTTTTTTTTCACCAGGAATTATTAATCTCTTTTTTTGTATGATTTTACATGGGAAAATGTTTAAAGCTTCCTAATGAAGAAGAAGGAGACAAAAGAGATTTGACGCACGTGTCTTTACGTTTTCATTCTTTTTTTTTAATTTTCATCTTGATTTAATAATTTATTTTCTTTGCATAATTATGCAGTGGAAAATGTGTAAACTTTTTTTATATGAAAAAAGAGACAAAAAAAAAACACATAAAGTAATGTAGCGTACGTGTAATTAGGCTTTTTTGTGATTTTCTAAAGAAGTATTCCAAATTTTCGAAAAGCATATTTTTCTATTGCTGATAAAAATAAATTATTATTATTGATAACTTTTCTTTCCTTTTGGCTTTTTGATTGACTGATAACATTTCACTGCAAATGTTGTTGACAATTTTTATCTATTTTTTGCTAATAATTATCACTGATTAGAAATTAAAAATGATTGAAAAAAATCATTTATGATTGATGAGAAACTGCTGTGAAATAAACTGAACAATTTAATTAAAGAATTAATTTCAATTTGTATCTATTTTTTGCTAATTAATTATCACTGATTTGATTAGTAATTAAAAATGATTTTAAAAAAATCATTTATAACTGATTAGAAACTGCTGTGAAATAAACTGAAAAATTTAAGTAAAGAATTAATTTCAATTTTAAGTTTTTCGAAAACATTGAATGCCTAGAAAACAATAATAAAAAATACAATCAATGATATAGAAGTGATGAAAAAAAAAAAATTTATTATTTTTTCACTAATTAATTAAAAAAATTATTAACAACTTTTCTTAACATTATGTTCATTCGTAATAATAATGCATTTGAAATAATTTGAAAAACATCGGAAATAAAAAAACTGCTAAATTTTTTTTCCAAAAAAAAGAATGTACCGAAAAGTTTTTGTTCGTTTGACCTTTTAAGTTAATTTTTTAATTCAATCAAAATTTTGAATTAGTTAAAAAATTTTTAAAGCAAGAAAAAATTTAATTTAAAAATTAATTTAAAAAAGAAACTTCGAACTTACCATCAGTTTTGCAACATTTTCTTTCAATACATGCCGTATTCGATGGACAAACTGAATTACTCCAACAATATGTTGAACCATGCCTGATGATGGCTAATTCATTTTGAATTTAGAAAATTTATTTGAATAAGTCAAAAAATTAAATAAATTTTTTTTAATTTTTTAAAAAATATAAACTAGCGAATTGAAAAAAATGAAGGCTAATAAAAAATTTTTGATAAAATTTTAAAAAAGAATAAAGAAAAAAACAATCAAATTTTTATTCTTTAATTTATGTGATTAATAAAAAAATTACTAACAAAATTCTCAATAAATTTTTTTGAATATGAAAATTTGAAAAAATTTTTAAAAAATTATGAATTAACAAATTAAAATCTTAATTAACTTAATATGTAACTGGATCAATTCAAATTAATAATCCTTTAAATTAAAAATTTTTTTTTTTTTGCTTTAAAAAATGAAATAAAATTTTTCATTTAAATAAACTTTGAAACTGATAAAAATTTACAAGCTAAATTCCGGTATTGAACCATCCGGACATTTAACCGTTAATTGTGATGTTAACCATTTCAATTTCCGATTATTATGATGTGATCCATTATTACAGTTTAGTTCGTCAGCCATATCAGTGCAATCATGTTTTCCGTTACAAATGACATTACGTGGTAAGCAGAAATTATCAATTTCACATAAATATTCATCCGGCTCACATGATACTTCTGAAAATCAATGATTAATGAACAGATATCATTGAAATGGATCAAAAAATCAGAAGATCAAAGATCACGTGAATTGATGAAAACGTAAAAAGTTTCCGTGAGTGACTTGCAGCGGAACATCAATCACGGTATCATCTACCTTCAACGTGCATTTTGCCAATTTGAACGAATATTTTCAATCAATGAAAATATTGCAAATTTTTGGGATGAAAAATGATCGTCATCATGCTAACATTAGTAATTATTGTATGAATTACACATTTCATTGATTTACAATTTTTGATTAATTTTGGGTTAAAATGTTTCGATTTATTTATTTCACATTCCGTGAATTTTTGACATTT
Organism: Madathamugadia hiepei; assembly: GCA_013365335.1. Classification (NCBI taxonomy): domain Eukaryota; kingdom Metazoa; phylum Nematoda; class Chromadorea; order Rhabditida; family Onchocercidae; genus Madathamugadia; species Madathamugadia hiepei. The sequence goes on along the minus strand of JABVXS010000796.1, from coordinate 8,126 downwards.
TGCTAGAAGATAAGAAAGTTTACAAATAGCTAACTGTCTAGTTGACTGAGTGGAATATGATCAGGTAGCTAATCTGTTAAAATGAAATTGCGTAGCCAATGTAACATAGTGTAAGTTAGTTAACCTAACCAGATAAGGTCAAACAGCTAAACTGTCATCGTAAGGGTCAGACAGGTAATGTTAACGCAATGGTTTGTGTTGGCACATTAATTGATTAAGAATTTTTGACATGTCTACGGGTCTCATCAGTTTACTAAATCTTTAAAATATTGAAATTTTGGGATTCTTTCCGCGATTCCAAGAATCATTCCGTCGTGCAGTCCACAAAACAATAAATTACTGACAGTTTTTTTTTTATTTATTGAATGGACAAAAGATAAACGTTTGATCTAATTAGTTCCTAAATAATTAATTAATTGAGAAACGAACTACTCAGCAAATCAGCTTATGACGGATTCTTAATGTTTCCCTAATGGTTCAAATGCATAATTTCATTATCTTACGACTGTGCAACAAACATCAAAGTGATCCGCAAAACTTTTCATAACCGAATCCGGAATCTGATAAATTGCTGTGCGATTAAACTCATGCTATTAATCCGGCCATCAATAGTGCCAATGAAATTTCATTTTCTGTTACATTCGACAACTTTTCTTTTAAATTATTCTTTCATCATTCCACTAACAATAATTAGCTACTAACCACTTATAGTAATTAGGAAAAAAAGAAAACTCCATGGAATGAGAAATAAGATAATTTTTGCGAAATTAGAAAACTGCATTGATTTATTCCGTTCGTCTAATCAACAGTTATGCTAGATAATGTAGAAATATAACAATACTACTGCATAAGCAGCGAATAGCTGCGAATAATTTGAGGAAGGATTAGAAATTAAAAATAAAGCTTTAGGATAGATTAGATTAGTTCGGTGAGACAAATACTTGTAGAAGAAAACAAAATATTATTTTTTTGGTTCTTCAAATGAGATTTTCATCAGTCATAGGTAACGTTTTTTTTTTGTAAAAAATATCATCCTTCTTCATTTATCCTTTTTTATAATTTTATTTCAAAAAATTTAATTTATTTTGCAAAGTAGCTTGTGGCTGATAAACACGTGGACATTCAATCAGAGAGTTGGTTGGTTGCTGGAAATGATGTGTCGAAGATCCGAATCGGATGTCGTAGAATAAGATAGCAGTGATCCCAAATGATAGCATAACATTGTTGAGGAATGCTCCTTTGTTCTCAAGTGATGAGCGTTTTATCCACTCATTACTGTCAAAAAGTACTACTAATCTTGAATTCCTTTGTTCGAATATATAAGCTTGCACGCAGTACTCTACCGTCTGCACGTACTACTAATGTTGAATTCCTTTGTTCGAATGTATAAGCTTGCACGCAGTACTCTACCGTCTTTTCATTTCATTCTGTGCATGATGTATTAATCGTTATTGCAATGATGGCTAGTAATAGATTCATCCGCCCTCTTTGAGTTTCAAGATCTTTGTTAATCCACTTATTGGCGGGGTCAGATGTGTAACCCGTTCACCCCAACAGTTAAACCATTTTATGTCGCCGCATCATCAATGGTGATCGGCTCTGTGGGCATACCTTCCTTGACCTTTATCCCGTTTTTTATCTTAACAATGTTAGTTTCAATGATTTCTTATCGTAATTGCGTTATCTTCGCAGCTCTTCTTGATGTTTTTGTTATGTGCTTATTGTGTTAATAAAGAGTTAAACTGGTCAAGTTTGAGACTGGATCTCTTCCGCAATCAACACAAATCAGTGTACGTTACACAACAATAGTAACACACCTGTGTCACCTGTGCACATACTGTCATTGCTGAAGTTTTTCAAGTGTACTACCTGAGCAATTATTTCCATTGGTGAAGCATTGCTTCTTAACAATTCCACCATCTGTTGAAACATGAATAGCGATGGATCGTTTGACTCCATTGATATCAACCTCATATATGCCACCATTATCACTGCTGATATTATCAATAAGCAAGTAATACTTCATTGAAATATTGTAATATCGTATCATCTGATTGCTTCCACGATTACCATTATTATATTCTAACGGTTTACCATTGTGGAACCAACGGACCTAAAAATTCCCTATTTGAAATTTGAAATTGTCACAAATTATTTTCTTAAATTATGAAAAACATTCGTTAATCTATTGTTAGAGTTGTGATTAAATTTTATTGTTGCATAAAATATAATTAAAAATAAGGCAAGAATTAAAAATAAGCAATAGCCACTTCATTGTGGCATGCAATTAAATATACCATATATTAATAAAATTTGCAGTTCGTAATTCACTAACTGACAATTTTTATTGATCAAAATTGATAGTTTATTTATTTTCTCTCTCTTGAAAATTTATCCTGTAAAAAGCGCAAACATATCGGAAAAATATTGTAAGTTACAAATTGAACTTGTATGCAAGCAATTCTAAAATACCAGAATAATTCTCGAAATACCTTATGCGGTGGTAGAGTAGCAAGAACTTTTGCAGATATACGGATCGAATCACCCGGTAGAAGAACTGCATGGGGTGAATTAAGCACTATTCGCTTTCCTAATTCACATTGAACTATAAAAATTAATTAGTTAAAATTTTAAACTTTTATGAGTGTCAATTTAAAAAATTCATTTTTCATACAAATTTTAATTAATTTTCCATTTTGATGGCATTCCTAAAATTTTCTTACCCTTTTGTGCTCCTTTTGTTAGATCCATTTCAAATGGATAAGTTTTTTTTTTGTTTTTCTACCCCACCGTATCCATCAGTTTTTATCAGTTTTCAGTTGCCTTTTTTTTCAACAAACTTTTCTTCTATTATTTGAAACGTATAATTTGTTTCCTTTATTATCGCAAACATTTCATCCATCCATTGATTTCATTGCACTTAATTGATCACTAATTAGTTTAGTTAATGAAAGATGATAATGATGCATTCATTACCTTCATCACTACCATCGGAACATTGCTTAGCACCATCACAACGTTGATTGATATCAACGCACATGCCATTATCACATTTAAATTGCAAATCTGAGCAGTCATCCATCATTGTTGGTGGTAATTCTAAACTTTCACAACGCTGCATTACAATCTGATAAAAGGGATAAAGAGATAGTTTTATCAATGATAATGATAATTATACTCCAATAACTGATTAAAAAGTCCGTCTTTCATCTATTTCAGACTTTTCAATTTCAATTTGCTTATTTTTATCATCATTATTAATTATTATTTTTTATCATCATCATTATTAATTATCATTTTTATCACTATTAATATTTTTTATCATTATTTTTTGTCATTATTATTAATAATAATTTTTTTCATCATTATTAATTATTGTTTTATCACCATTATTAATTATTATTTTTTATCATCATCAATATTAATTATTTTTATCATCGTTATTATTTTTATCGTTATTATTAATTATTATTTTTTATCATTATTAATTATTTTTTATCATTATTAATTATTATTTTTTATCATTATTAATTATTTTTTATCATTATTATTTTTGTCATTATTAATAATTATTTTTATCGCCATTATTAATTATTGTTTTTATCACCATTATTTTATCATTATTATTAATGATTTTTATCGTTATTATTGCCATTACTATTTTTGTTAATTATTTATGATTTATTTATTATTCATTGTTTACTATTTACAACTATTCCTAATTTTTTGTTTTTCATTACTACCATTTTTGTTATAAATATTAATATTCAATTTGTAATATGCAAGTTAAGCAACATAATAATGTTATATACTAGATAATAGTTGAAAAAGTTGGAATGATTTGGATTTGGAAAAAATTAATTTTCTCAGCAAATGCATGCATGAATGGCTGAACTGAAAAAAAAAAAAAGAAGTGAACGAAGCATTTTTTTGATGAAAGGTAGAATTTCAAAAATGTTGAGCAAAGGGCAATTTTTTTTTTAATTAAACAAGACAAAAATGAGGAAATTTTTAAGCAAACAAAGTGAGCACTTGTTACGAGCCTCCGGAAATCATTTCTAATTGTTTACATTAACAAGTTTTGTAAATAATATGAACGAAAATGTTCGAACAATGTTCAATAAAAATTAAATTAAAATTTTCAAAAGTTGAAATTAATAATTGGGAAATGCTAATTACGCAAGGAAATAACTTTAATTTCACATTGATTTTTATTAAATTTGATAACAAACAATGACTTTGTTTAAAATTAATTAATAGCTGAGCTAAATATGGTCAAATATACAAAACTTGTCAAAAATTTTCAAACATTTTTTTTTTTTGTTTTGCAATTGTATTCAATAATTTGTATTATTAATTTATTATTAGAAGTTAGTGAGAATTTTAATTTATAATTCATTTAATATCACAATTCATCAGCCTGATTAATTTTTCATTATAATTCAATGACAAATTATAATTCTGTTTTTAAAATTCATTAATTCTCAGTGAGCATAAAATTAGGCGATAATCAATCACTTAACCAGTGAGATAGTTATATTGATCATTTGAATGTCGTTTTCTTCTTTAATAGGTGAAAATTGTGCTTATTAATTTCAGAACGATTAATTAATTTAACCGAAAAAAATGTTGTTATTCATTGTAAATTTTTGGTTATTGAATTCTAATTATATAACAATACACATTTTGTCTGAATAATTTAATTAGTTCATTCAACTTATTTCAAACCATCAGGATTAGCAAGTTTTTATCATTCCATTCATTAATATCAAGGCTGAATTTATGACATTCAATTACGTGACATTGAATGATCTCCAATCAGCCCAAAATTCTATCGATTAAATAACATTGCTATGAATGTGAAAATTATTGTTAAGAAGGAGAGAGAGAGAGACAGACAGAGTTTTTAATTTACAATTTAAAAAAAATTCATAGTAACTTTTTAATTTATTACGAAAAAAAGAAAAAGGTTAAACAAATAAATCGTTGAGCGTAAGGAAGCAAAAAAAAATTTTTTTTTTTCAATGAGAGATCACAAATTAAAGCTTTTTTTTGCCTTAAACACGTCATAATGGCGGGCATCTTTCAAGTCTAAAAATCTCGTGTATATTTCAAAATGTTTCTAAGTTTACTTTAAACCATTATTTCAAATATAGCAACATGATATGATGCAAATTTGAAAGTTCTAAATCATAGTACCACGTGAATCAGGTATGCTTTTGACTAATAAAAAAGAAATTAGTAACTATCCCGTGAAACTCAGCAAAGACACTGCTTGTAAAAAAACAACTAATTCACGATTGAAATTTCAAAATAATTTCAAAGCTCATCTGTGCAATAATTGGTAGCAATGTGCAAGTAAAAAAAAAGAAACTTTCGCGTTTTTACGACGTAAAACACGTGTGCGTTTGCTTTAGTATGAGTGCGTCTGTGCATTTATACATATGTATGTATGCTTTGCCTTTTTCTACTTTTTGCGAAATTCAAATAAATTTGAAATTTAACTTACATTTAAATGAAATAATTTAAAAATGCAAAAAAGTTTAAAAATGGAGAAAAAAGTTTAAATTTTTGAAATATTGAAAAGAAAAGAAAAAAAAATGAAAATGAAGGAAAAATTAAAAGATTAATGAAAATATAATAATTAAAAAAAAAAAAACTAATCAATATTATCGCAAGAGTATTGCTAGCTTAATTATTGTAATTTAAATTTTTAATAGAAAGATTCAAAATGGAAAATAATATTATCAAAAATTTGATTAAGATATAATTTAATTAAGCGTGCGAATATTTTTCAACTCACTGCATAGTTAGATATTAATGCATACATGCATGAACAAGATAATAATAATAATAATGATTTAATATAAAAAATTAAATTCAAAAATGATGTTAAATAATATGCAATTTAACCGTACAGTACCGAAATAGGAATTAATTAATAATTGGAATTTAAAATCATATCTAAAAATAAATTTATAATCATTGCATTGGTAAAATTTGAAATCATTTTATTTGCTTTTAAATTTTAAAAAAATTTTTTAAAATTATTGAATGAATGAAATTAAACATTAAAAATGAATGAAACAATAAATGGAACAAGATAATAATAATGATAATTAATAACTGCATTTTTTATTTATTTAATTCATTTCATTTAATCGATACAATTTGATTTACTTGAATTTTGAACAATCCCAATTATTTATCTGACTGTTTCAAAAAGTCACTTTCAAATGTCTTCAACTATTTCATTTTTAAAATTTTTAGTCCAAAAGTAGACAGGCAAACAATTATTCTTAAACATTATCAGAAGTTTTGATTAAATAAGAGAAAGAGAGAGAAAAGAGAAAGAGAAAGAGAGAGAGAAAGAGAAAGAGAGAAAAAAGAGCAAAATATTTTTTGTTATAAATTGACCCTTTAATGTGTAATATTTGAAACCATCGAAATCAACAGCAAATCCTCCGATATTTCCCGATAGTATTGCTTTTTCGATACGCTTCCTCAATTTTGGTTGAACTTTTTGTGTTGTAATCTCGACTGTTACCAAAGTACCAATAGCTGGTCGATACCTGCATTGTTATGGTAGGTAGCACATTTCATTCAATTTTTTTTTTTAAAAGAATTGATTAACAAAAAAAAAAATTTTTTTTCATTTTTTTTTCAAGGAAGCCATTTTTTTCGTTTATAGTGAGTGAAATACACAACCATATAGCTGTAAACAATCAATGGAGGCAAATTTTCAATTGAAATAATCTTTTAAAATTATTTCAATTGAAAAGCTTTTCATTTTTTTTTTTTTTTCTCTCCATTACTCACAATAATTTTTGCATTTTCTTCTGCACAAAATGAATATGTATTGAGGAAATATTTTGAAAGATTGGGAAATTTTTTTTTGTGGAAAAAAAATTTCAAGCAAAATTTTGCTAATTAAACGAATTAATTGTACCACAAATAAATTGCTAATTTCATTTTAAACAAATGATGATAATAATAGTAAATCATTCATTGATAAGAAGCAAGAGAGAGAGAAAAAAAAACCTGTAATTAATTATGGAAATATTATATTGACCAGGTAATGTTGCTAAAATATCCAGAAAAGCATGATGAATTTCTCGACTGATTCCAGTGAATTGCTTGGTGTATGAGTGTTGCAGATCATTGGTAAATGGTAAATCGATAAAATTAATTGTGAAACGATGTACAGCAAGGAATATTGTTGCAGTTAACACTGATGATGGTAATATCATCGTTTTGATGGATGCAAACTGATAAGCTTGAATGAATGAATCAAAGATCTCTCTCCTGTTCCTCTCTGTTTATCAATTTATCATTTCAATCAATTGTTAAACACAAAAAAAAAATTCAAATTTTTAGTACTTTTTCCTTTTTCAACGATTTTTAATTAATTTGAAAAGATTTGAAAATGAAATTGTGCAAAAATTTTTTGTTTTGAAATTTATTACAATTCGATGAGAATTGCTGATTAAATTTCATCAGCATGTAACAAAACAATTGGTGATATTTAAAAAAAAAAAGATGTACAAGTTGTAGAATGAAGGAGGTGTTGGGGGGGAGGGGGGGAATCAATGAAACAATTGTGATAAGTATTATTGTTATCATTAATATTATGATTTAGCATAGTAGAAATAGATTCTCACGTGAAAAATGCTAATGACGTTTATCATTATAAAGACATCTATAATGGTGATAATGATTGCTACAATCATTATCAAAAGTTGCAAAAAAAAAACTATTATAATTTTTTTTTCCATGTTAGCATTTGTCCCACTTGCTTGCAGGATCAGCTACTTTGTCGCCATACGTCACGGTTCTCTGCTATGTCAGTTGCTAATCCAGCAATTCTTGGGTCTCGATTTATCGTGTCTTGCCACCGTTGTCTTGGTCTTCCTCGGGTCGTTTTCCTTTTATTTCTATTTGAAGTCCTATCTTGGAGAGCTTCTATGCATCGGCTCGTAGGGAGTGAGTGACCACACCATTTAAGGCGCAACTCTCGGAGTTTGTCTGTGATGGGCGCTATCCCGTATCGACGTCGAATGTCGGCATTCTTTGCATGTTCCACCTTTTGCAATCCCCGCGCGAAGAACGAAACTCTTTGGCCTACC
>JABVXS010000795.1:0-23100 GCA_013365335.1 Madathamugadia hiepei | reverse complement strand
TCATGCGACTACTGGATTTACCCAACCGACCCGTCGCTAAGGTCTGTCGTCGGGGAACCGACCGTTCACGATCGAGACAAATTAGTAGTATCTTTGAACAAAGAATGATGTATGTCTGATATATGCTTGTCTGCTCTCTAGCATCTTTATCATTGTCCAGCTATCATTGTTTTAATTTGTTTCTGAATAATTTAAAAGTTCATTCATTGAAGTGCAAGTTTAGCTGCAAAAATTAGTTTTATTTTTTGATCAAAAATTTAATTTGAACTTTCATGACAGCTTATGACGGAAATTAGTGAAGTGAAAGTTGACAATGGTCCTAGGCGATCAATCAAACGTAAATTAATAATTACTGCGGAAAGTGGTTTTTTTTTTTTTTGCTTAGTAATTAAAAAGGTCAAAAGCAATAATTGGAATTAAAATTTTTAGCTTTCCGTTTCCGGTGGCAACCATTTCACAAACATTCTTTTGCTCTCATTTAAGGTAACGAATTCGGTCATCCGGAATGGCTTGATTTTCCACGTTTTGGTAACAATGAATCATTCCACTACTGTCGAAGACAATGGAATTTAGTGGATGATGAGCTTCTTCGATACAAATTTTTGAGTAATTTTGATCGTGCAATGAATGAATTGGAAGAGAAGCATCATTTCCTGTCACGTGGGCCGGTAATGAATTTCATCATTTCAGCAAACCGTAAGGAAAATCCGTAAACGAAGATTGATTGTAATAAAGCCTTGAAGGCTTACTTAATAAGATTCAATTGCATTGAAGTGAACGGAATAGATTTGAGATGAAATCGTCTGGTTTGAAACGGAACTTTCTGGTTTGAAGCGGAATTTTCTGGTTTGAAACGGAATAAGCGAATTTTTTTGTTTTTGTTTTGTTTCCAGGCTTATACATCATGGAAACATCAAGATGATAAAGTAATAGCATTCGAACGTGCTGACCTTTTGTTTGTTTTCAATTTTCATGCAAAAAAAAGCTTCAAAGATTATAAAATTGGTGTCGAATTGGCGGGCAAGTAAGTTTGTGATCTTTCATGCAATCGTAGTTTTCAACTTTTTTTTTTTTGTCAGTGTTGACGGAAAGAAAAGCGGAAAAGATGATTTATTTGAGTTTTGTAATTTGAAAAATTTTTATTCCTAAAATTTAATTACTATAAAATTGGAAAATATAGCAGCAATGGTAATGTGCAAAAGTGTTAAATTAAATCTGCAAAAATAAATTAATTAACTTCAAATCAAAATGGGAAAACAAATTGAAAAAAATATTTTAATCTCAATCAAGAAAAATAGAAGTTAAAACTAGAAGAAAAAAAATGAAAGTTATGTGTTTCCAAGGAAATATTTTACAGGTATGCATTGGCGTTGAGTAGCGATCAGTCTGAATTTGGTGGTTTCAATCGATTAGACAAAAATCAAAATTATTTGACTTTTCCGGAAGGTTTTGCAGGTCGACGGAATCATCTCTTTGTATATATTCCATCTCGTGTTGCTATTGTTTTGGAAAAAATGGCTGACAGGCCTATTTCCTGATTTTTATTTTCATTGATACGATATGATATGATATGATACATCGTATGATTCTTTTGCCTCTCTTAATGTTTACTACTATTTTCATACGAATTCTCCATCTTTCCCATTTGTATTTTCCATGAATTGAAAATGCTTACGGATCACTGGAAGATATTAGGGCGTACGGGAATGTTGATAATTATTGGTAATTTCTGTTTGCGGAAAATAATTTATCCGTACTAGCATGCTTCCTCACTACTGGACGAGGTTAAGGATTCGGCTAAGAATCATTTAATTCAGACTATTAGCTTAATTTTAATAGGCTTTCATTTCTATGCTAATTACTAATTACAATGCAATTTTAACTAGTCATTTAATTTTTAAAAAAATTATCATTTTTGGTCATTTAATTAAGATATTTATTTTTTTTGCCAAATTCGACGATTAAAATTTGTGTAACAGCGAAATTTGTTTGTTTAAAAAGTTGCAATTTCAAAAAAAAAAAAACAAAAAATATTCATAATGCTTCCAAGTTGTATCATTTCTCGCAACTGTAGCATTGAATTAAATTTTTGCCATCCTGTAATTTTTCGAAAAATTAAAAATTTTAAACTTTTTAATTTTGCTTTAATTAGACATATCTTGGTTGCTACGTTTACTAATGTAATTAGAGGTAAATAAAAAGAGTAACTTTTTGCCATCATATCTATATAGTGATATGTTTGGTTCACGTACGTGTGTGCTACATGAAAATTTTACATTCACATCTTATTTGATCAATTTCCAATTAAAAGATTCAGAGAATAAATATACAATTTAATTAATTGATATGAATTGTAACATTTAACAGAAAACTTTTAATTAGACCGTCAGAACAAACGTGGAATAATACTTTTCATCATTTTCCATAAATTTTACTCAAAATTTCTTAATCATACTAGGTATGATCTAATCAGATCTCGAGAGAGACAAATTTTATCATTCATCGAAACTTATCACAATTCGTTGAAATAAAATTAAGGTCAGAAAGTGAAACTGCTAATTTCAGTATATTATAGCAGGAATATAAAAAAAATTCACCTAAATGAATTTGAGGTCAAAAGTTCAACTATTATTTCAAACAAACTTTTTTGTTTTTGATGGATTTTTTCTTTCACACAGCAAACAAAACGTTTTATTCATAATTAGACAGCATTAAATGGAAAGAAAAATGAGTTTCAAAATTGCAAAATGAACTATTTTATTTAAGCAAGAAATGCAGTGAAGCTAATTTGTGTTGAAAAATTGGTAATAATAAAAACTAAGAATTTTGTTTAAGCTTTCATCTTTTTCCACAAGTGATAGCAAAAGTAAGTATCCATGGAAGGTTGTTTTCATCACCTTTTTCCTGACTTACTATACTTCAATAATTCTTGTTGATTTGAATTTTAAAATTCCATACAGCTATAAAAAGAGGGCAAGAAAAAGGAAAGCCGCCATTTCTTGTTTGTTTTGAACGTACTAGAAAGATTCTCGAATTTATTCATTGAGCCTCAAACTCTAATTTGGACAATTAAACAAACCTTTCGAAAATTAACGCGATTGATTACAGTTTGAAATTAAAATTGTATGCATAAAATCACGTAATGAAGAAGAGATAGTCCTCATAAAGTTGGTTATAGATGGTGGTCGAGTGGTTTAAAAATTGTTCAAAATGCTGGGAGGAGCTAAACAGTTGATTTATTGGGAGATGATGGACAACAGTAGTATTGAAAGGATGAAAAAAATATGTGGTTTTTGAAACAGATATACCGTATATGATTGATATCTAAAAGATCAAAGAATACAAGTGGGTCACTCCAATGCTGGAGACAGGTGGTTGCGAAAGAAAGGAAAAGCTTCCTCAAGTTGCCATGTTGGAGTAGCACATATAGCACAGCATGAAAAAGATGAACGAATTTCCAAAATTCGATTTAGCTCGTCGGCACACTTATTGCTTCCACCAACTTTGTGATCTTTGACCTACTACCTGGTCATTCATCTGTTACAAGTTATTTCGCACTTTGCGATATGTTTTACACTATTTTGTTTTTCAAGTAAATGTTTTTTTTTCGGCATCCTTCAAGTATTCATTTTAATAGAATCATTTCAAAATTTCCAAATTACCATCCTTAATCTTTTCAAAAAAAGTTCAACTATTTTAAGCAAACTCAAGTTTGCTTGATGCTTGAATCAATTATGATTAGTTTACTTTTGCGGATTTATTTGGCTAAAATTTGCTATTTTGAAATATTTTAACCCCCCAGCTAACATTACCATATTAACAAATTAATGTTTTTCTCTAATTTCAATAAATAATCTTATCCTTTCTATCAATAACAAATTAACCGATCATTTTTAATTATCATTTACTAGTTCTTCTTAAATTTTTTCCTGAACTTTTTAATCATGTTGATTATTAGTAGCTTGATGCTTGAAAGTCTCCCTGAAATATTCCTCGTTTGATGTTAACCAGTCCACAGTTTTCATTTCTTACAAACAGTCCCGTTCTCCAGTTCTTCATCACATTTTTGATTAGAGTACTGATTCTTCGACATATTCCAATGACATCCAGACACTTAATTATGAGCAATGAAGCTAAGAGTGTGTGGCACTGAGTCAAAGGCTTTAAAAATTTTTAAAGAATTAAAATTTACAGCTGGAAGAGCAAAGAGCAATGAAGCTAAGAGCGATAAATTTCGTTTCAATGATGCGAAAAAATACTGCAATAATGTTACATAGTGGTAGAGTCAACAAGTGGTACTAAATGGTATGAAGGATTAGATGTAGCATAGGAAAAACACCTGTTCACAAAATATTAAATTATTTTCCAACTTCACTAACTCACTTTGCATAAATTATTAAAGCTTATCAAGACAAGTTCTTCTTTTAAGTTTGCTTTTATTGAAATGGTGGTTTGTGTAATGTAATTGCATGTTTTAATAGTGGCTTGTGTAATGTAATAGCATTCCATGTAATAGCAGGATGATTCAAATTCAAAATAAACTGCTACTAACTACTACAGCAACAACAACTATTACAATGCTATTTAGTTTTCATTTACCTCGACTACTACTACTCCTACTACTACTACTACTACTACTACTACTTACTGCTACTGCTACTTACTGCTACTGCTACTTACTGCTACTGCTACTTACTGCTACTGCTACTTACTGCTACTGCTACTGCTATCTACAAATACAGCAACACTAATACTGTGAAAAAACCTAGACAAATTTTAAAAAGCGATCAACAAATGAATTGCCCATTGATAACATTAAGATCGCTGAGTCTCCATCAGTTAAAGCATTCATAACACAGAGGATATTTCCTTGAATTGATGAGTCATCCACCCACTCAATCGTTTGTATGCACGTACTACCACCAACCTTACATTCCTTTGCATGTTATCATGCACGTAGTACTGTAATGCTCACCGTCTTTACAGCTCATGACACTCTGTTAGCTGTGCATCAAGTGATTGCCTGAGCTCACATATATGCTTCCTTCGTTGTTTGATTTCCTGAATCTTTGGTTAGTCTTCCTGTCAACCCGGTCCACCATATAAATTATGTCCCTTAACACTTGCAACTTTATGCTTCCGGCTCATAGCGACTGTAACCAGCTGTGGAAGAGCATTGAAGGGAAGGGAAGGGAAGGAGAGGGATGAAGAAGAGTTTCTTGGTTTTCAATTGATAATTAGTTTTTCCAACGTTCATCAGTTTTAACAGGTTCAATTTTGTAACAGTAATTATCGATAGCAACGCCCATATTGTTTATGGAAGTTTAATTACCGATGTATGAGTTCCTACGTGCTCGGTTAATACAATAGATGTATTAATTTAAAAAAATTATCCGTTAAAATTGCCCAAAACCTCCTCCACTCATATATTTTCAAATCCATCACTCCTATCTTTTCAAAACAGAAAATAAATAAATCAGCCAAATGAAGGCCATTCCCCTCCCCAACATAAAACTCAACCACCCTCATCAAGAAATCAACTACCACCCATATTAACGTCATCGGATGACCCAATAGTTAATCCCATAAATGACCACAAAAAAAATCACGGTCATTAAAGTCAACTGAATGAAAACACTGTCAAAGAACCAACATTGAATGCCGCACGACACTTTACCTTTTTTTGTTCAAATCTATTTCATTCCTAACCAACTCTGCAAGCAATAAATGTAATTAAGCAATACTTTGCGAATATTTTTATTCATTTCAGGACCATTGTACAGAGCAAAATATTTTAAATCTCAAATTTTAAATTCCAAGTCTAGAAAAATGACAAACAGTTTGAAAAGAAGGAAAATAAAAAGAAAAAAATTCCACCATTAACAGCAAATTCTTATGATTCTGGAAACAAAACGAAAATCATCTGTGACTCATTTTAAGTATTAATGAACTCAAGTTAAAACCATAAAATTAAAAGTCGATTTTTAAATTAGCATAAATAAACAGTAACAACAATGACTTGGCTTCCTACTACAACAAATAGATTAAAATATTATTGATTTGAAACTTTATACCAATAATCTCAGAAGCAAAATGACGAACCACAAACTTTTATGAATTAAACAGTTACGTCCCATTAAAAACCAGTTAAAGAGGTATGGGATTTTCATGGGTAAACAACGCATATAGTTCATTGCGGTAGAATTAGAATTAAGATCGAAAAAGAGAATTTTCAAACAAAGAAAAAACACTCATAAAATGAGAATTTCGTCGAACATGTGAAGGGATACTGTTGAATATTATTTTCAGCCAAGACATTGAAATCGGTAATTTGAACCAATTGGACATATGTTGCAAAGAAACTCAGGAATTTGATTTTGAAAAAGTAGCATTTGAGGCTCGTGTAACAACAAAGAAAATTAAAAAAAAAAATTCGTTCCATTTTTCCTTTCTTTTACTTCGTTTTGTACTGATCGACCAAACGACTACAACAGCTCATTCAGCACCAACTGTTGCTGTAGAGTCGACTTCTGTCGTTTCAGTCTGAAAGAGAGGAAGTGAATTTCGTATCTTGAAAAAAGCCCGAAGGCAACAATTCTTAAGAAAAAAAATAACACTCAAAAAACTGCAATTTAGTAAATTACATGAAAAGGAACAGTTCAATATTTTAAATTGCTCGAAATCTTTTTATATGTTCAGATATCCTCAAAAGTAGAAGACAACAATAATGTTGCTTTTCAAAGCAATTCTTTCAATTATAAAATCACTTCTCATGAATTGGATTAAAAAAAATTTCATCTAAATCGAATGCATTACAGTAGAGAATGTAAAGTAGAACTCATCATACTGTAAGCATTGACTCAACTCATTTCCTTTTTTTAATTGCTTTTTATTGTATTGTACCATCTTTTCCTACTGCAGATACTTATCATGTAATTATGAATTACAATGCATTACAGGTGAAAATTCTAACTTCCTCCGTATCACTCTTCTTCTTCTTCAGTTCCGGTGTTACAGCATCATTGCTCGTTTCAGAATCATCACCGTTTTTTTCATCATCTTCATTTGCACCAGATGTACGCTTGCGATTCTAAAATTTCAACTTGAATTTAAAGAACTTAAATTATAAAGAGATTGCCATCATTTAGCAGCTGTGCGATAAGTCCCTAAATGTAGTTTATGCAAGAAAAAAACTATGAATATATCACAATGTTCAAAAATTATTTTCCCACCAAGATACATTACCTTTTTTATTAAGGAATTTTACGAACCGGAAAATAAATTCCAAAAAGAAGAAAGTGCAAGGCTCGTCAAAATTTCAAACTTGTTTTTGATTCTCTTTTTAACAATAAAAACTTCGACATATTTGAAAAAAAAAAAACATTTCTCGTGGCGCGTGCATTCGAACTTCCAAGATGTTCCTCGCCATTCTTTCCCTTCTTGTGGCCGTCTGCCACAGCCTGGGCTTCAATGCTTCCATTTTTCTTTTCTTCGTCACCGGATGCAGCCGATGAGCCCGAATTGGTACGTGATCGGCTAAAAAAAACACAGTCAAAATGATCTGCACCGTAACTTTTGTTTGACCTTCCAAATCAACATCTATCGCATAAGGAGATTACTTGATGATCATGACCACATCAAATCATTACGAAATACTGACATAATTGAGATCATTAAAAATGCATAAGAATGAAACTACCAAGAAAACCATTAAAAGTGTGATAGAAGACAAGAATTCTAACAAAGCAGTAACTTTAAATCATGACATCCTATATACATAAAGTTAACAATGGTATATCCTTCCTCGTGGAACTGCCAGAAATTCACCCTAAATGATATTTATACAATTTCATCAGTTTTACTTGAGATCCATAAGACTATAAGCACACACAGAGAAGAGGAAGAACAACGACGAAGGATTCTAAAAGGTAACTTAAGATGGTGATCAAAAGCTTCATAAATGTAAAATTGAAATAAATGACACACATTCAAGCCAAAAGTGAATTGGAATTCCCAATAACGCATACCTTCTCTCTTCGGATGGGCTCCGATCATCTTCTTTCGTGGTTTCCAAATTCTTGCCGCCTGCTGCTAGATGCTTTTCCTCGACAGCAGCAACCTGGAAGATGGCCAAACGTAAGGTTGACTGATGAATTCTGGATACATGAATGTGTGCTCCTATCCTTCAGTGCAGATGTAAACCCACTTAGGGTGCAATTGCAGAATGAAAACGTATTGGAAACACCAGAATACACAGTGATAATGAATAATGCCACACCTGCACAGTTTGTCCATCCACTTCTTTGCCACTCATTTTATCAAGTGCTTTTGTCGCGGTTTCACGAGAACTATACCCAATAATGCTGAAAGTAATCCCGATATTTCCATGTAAATCATATATGACATTCTAAATAACTCTAGAATCTGGATTAGCATGATCTCAATCAACATAATGAAGATATCAAGCTCGTTCTGATATAAAACTTTAATATCACATTTTCTCCGTAATCGTTCAAGACAATTTATGGAAATAAATAAATCTTATAAAATTAACAAGAATTGACGTTATTAGCGACTTGAAAAATTGACAAGCAAGAAAAAAATCGTATTAAATCAATTGTATGACATCAAACCCACCTTAATACAAAGGTAATTTAAGCATATCGCAATTATCTCAATTTATTAATTCACCCCCCAATAAGTTTAAGGTGAAATTATTAGCCATGACCATAGAGAATTGAAATAATAAATGAAACGAAGTGCATTTCATTTGTTGTCTTACTTCTTACATAATTAGCAAATAACAATTAAATAAATCCTTCTCCTTCAAATTAATTTGCTATTCTATATGCAACTACTACCACTACCATCGAGAACTAATATACATGATATTCATAATCCCAAACTAAATTTACAACTGAAAATTATTAAAATGGAAATTAAGCAAATCCGTTTCCGAATAAAATAAAAGTAAACGAAATGCGAAAGTTGAAGAATTTATGAAAATTACATTAATGAAATCGAACTTAAAATGAAGTAATTTAGCACCTATCGAAATACCAGTAAATGGGAATCATTATTACCGATTCCAAACTAATCGTACAGCTAAACATTTCAAGTGTCACTGCTAAAGAGAGAATAAAGTGAATGAACAATGGATAGTTGGGCAACGTCCCCGATATGAATATTCCTTCAAAATCAATTCACGCACCAACTCCTATTCCTCTCCATCTCTCCCACACACTGAATCACTCACTCACTCTCTCTACCTTTACAATCATTCTCTTCCATTCCTTTTTTTTTAAATCAAAAAAATTTTTTGAAAGAAAAAAACAATACAACTCATTCATCTATTCAGCACAATATGAATTGATTGACAATACAAACTTCACAAACAACTATGTGTGATGATAATACTATTGAGCTGAAAAAAAGAAATGAAAAAGAAATAAACAAATTGTAGGAAAAATCTACTACTTTCGCGTAATTCTCATCCTTATTTCTCTTTCCTGTTCAACAGCAAATTTGCTTTTTTTTTTCTTCGCGAGAAATCCTAATATTCCATTTAAGATTGTCAAGAAGAGAACAAAAAGACAAAATCGATTTAAATTATTTGATATAAATGATCCTTCATTAGAAGGTTTTCACTGCAATGAAGAAAAAAATTTCAGTGTTCTATGAAATGAACAACACAATGCCATCACCTGTGTATAATATACGACTAGTTTTACATAACATTATATCGCTCCTTTTCCTTTTTTCGTCTTTGTTTAACGATGAATAAAGAAAAATTCTTTGGTAAATACGATCGAGCAGATGAAGTGCTTGCTTCTTTTTCTTTTCTTTGTTACGATTAAAAGGTACAATATGAATTTAATTGAAAAGAAACGAAGTCAAATTATGAAGGAATAAATTCCGCTTTCCTGATAAGTACATAAAAACTAAAGAAAAAAATCAAACTTTGCACCACCACCACGATAGAAAACATCCTTGAAACATAAAAAACACCCATTACTTGAAGTATTAAACCATCTTCATAAAGTATTTAAATCCATCTCTTCAATGCTAATATATTAAATACTTCGAGTCTACTTCATACAACAATGAAGTTAATAAAGAATTTGACTAGAAAAACTAACCAAACAAAAGTTATGCAAAAACTAATCACAAATCCCAACGGCATAAAACAAATTGCTTTCGTTTTCTTTTTTTCTATTCATCAGAAATTATGAATTATTTTTACGTAATGCAAATCTCAAAGCAGTAATATCATATGTATCATAAGAAAATCTCAAAATATCCAATACTTATCTTCAAATACATCGATTCTTTAAATGATCCTACCAATTATCAAAAAGAAACCTTCAATTTTCCATCAACTCCATCATTATTACTCAATCATTTCTATACTCCCTTAATTCTCAAATTCAAAAAAAAAATCTCTGACAGGAAAAAAAGGAAAACCAATCTAAATGGTAAAATACAAATCGCAAAGTGACATAGTGAAGAACCTAAATGGAACAATATGATTTCATTACATATAATACACCAAAAACAGTTTATTCCACATTTTAGCTTAGTGGGAGCACTACCACCATCAACCAATGTCGGAGCACGACAAAATACTGAATGGAATGAAGAGAACAATGAGACAAGACAGATGGTTCATTTCTTCATTGTAGAAATATGCTGCTTCTATACTTGTAAGATGATGGTGGCGATGGAGGAACACCAACAGACCGGAGCATTCTTAGTTCCTCAATGTCACCGGAAGATATACTACCTACCTATCAGCCTTGCTGAGAACGCCTCTCTCCCTTTTCTTTTCCATGCATTCCATACTTTCTTCCACTAATGAATCTTCTTTTTCAATTTTTTTACAAGTGAGATGATGACTGAGAGAGTGAGAGATATGAATTTATGAGGAAGTAAAGATAATGATGACTGAAGAAAGCATGATGCCACCAGCTAACTTCAAACATTTTATACCGCCCACTATCATTCATAAAAAGAACAAAGGTGCGAGAAAGGGAGAAAAAATGTTTACTAATAAGCGCTTATTGATAAATATAAAATTGTTGCCTCGCTTTCAAACTTAATGAAACTTTATAACCTTTCAATCGTAACAACGCCCACCACAAAAAGCACCACAACAGAGAAAAAGATTATTGATGTGAGAGATATTGCAATGTATGAAAGACGGAAAAAAGCAAACGATGAAGTAAATGAAAAAATATTGGTCATTCGAGTGACTCTTTTAAACAATCTAAAAAGTGGAAATACGTGACAAGTCGAACATTACGCCAGGCAACGTCGTAGAAATACTCAAAGGACGACAGCTAAATAGAAATGAAAGTGAACTCAACATGACACACATGGCAGACTGATGGTAACGGTTCGAGAAAAATCGGATGGGACGTCCTTGAATCAGAGCCAACGGACACACCCCTCCAGACGAAGAAACACAGAACCTATTCCACACATCCACCCCCTTACCTTTTCAATTCCTTTGGAAAAGCAACGACCACCTCTAACTCATCCATTCCACTTCCAGGAAATCCGCTCAATCTCTAAGCAAAGAACCTATCCTTTATATACCCTCTCTATCTTCCTCATTCATTCACTTCCACCCCTCTCTTCTTCCTTTCACTTCCTTCCCCCTCCTTGTTCACCATTATCATTACCACCACTGTCATTGTTCAACCTAACCCGCGCTTTTAACTAATTCACCCCTTTCTTCTTCCTCTTTGCCCATTTCGTCCGCTCATTTCTAGGAAATCCGCTCAATCTCTAAGCAATGAACCTACCCTTTATATACCCTCTCTATCTTCCTCATTCATTCACTTTTATATTCCTCCCTTCCTTTCACTTCCTACCATCATCATTGCCACCACCGTCATTGTTCAACCTAACCCGCGCTTTTAACTAATTCCCCCTTTCTTCTTCCTCTTTACCCATTTCGTCCGTCTCTCTCTTTTAAATTTTAGGATCTACCTGTCACACGCATGTCCTTTTTTCTTTCTCCTAGCTTACACAAAATGATTTAACGCTCCAGTCACGATTAGCCACGACTTGGATCAAAAGTCATTTCAGGCACAATGATGACATTTAGCTTATAATTATTTGCTTGATATTACGAAACGTTGCGTTGAAATGTTATCACAGACAAGCCCCTAAGATAGAAGCAAACTTCTGAGTATTCACACTTCACACATATATATCTAGTTGAAACACATTTAGATGGAAAGTACGATTTTCTACTTCTCTCTACTTCCATTCTTTTTTATAAAGCTTTTTTGAATTCTGAATTCCTTCTAATCACTGACTTTCATATTTGCACTGGGAAAATGAAACATTTTGAGAAAATATTAACCGCATTATTTTTGGATGTACTAAAAGTGAGTGGTAAATTATAGTCGTGCCAAATGTTTTTTCTCCCAGTGTTCTATATTACACAAAATGACTTTTATGATGTATCGATTACAAAGAATACTTATACGCCGAAAAGATGTCCATAAAATTTAACTTCATGTAAAAGATGAACGATCCCCATTAAAACACTAAGAGGTGCTGGCTCCAAAACAATCTCATATTTTATAGTAACCTTCACTCATCCATTTTATTCTTAGCCAATCTACAGTTAAGGACAACCATTGTACATGGAAATGAAAACGACCCTCCTGTTCTAATAAAAGTAACCAAGTGATCCCTGAGAACATGAACGCATTTCGTAACAGAGGATGTAGACTTGCCGCTCAAGGACATTGCATAGAAGCATAAATCAATCATTTACCCAACTAAGCATTACAGTATCACATGTGTACAAGTACGCATGCTTTTTTTGGAGTTATATTATTGATCAGAACAATGCGCTCAATTAGGAAGACAACCAGATACTGATAATATCTCTTTATTCCATAAAAGAACTAAATTACGGCTCCTATCTTTCGAATTGTACTGGTACCTACCTCCTCCATTTCTGCACTTCTTGCCAATAAAAAAATAAGAACATTTAGTCATGAAGTGAAGAAAGATGTTGAAGAGCAATTCCAATTTGAATAAAAATACATGTTTTAAGCACAAAGATACTACTAACTTTTATCTAAGCGAGGTATTATACCCATCAGCTGCTTCAATCTTAATTGACCAGAAACTATGTTACACTACTAACAAAAGTTCAAGAACTAAAAATTTCCATGCATTGCGAATAAACTCTAAATCACTTACAATGGATCGGCTCATGACGGATACAAAGGAAAAAACAGTGTCAAATAATGAAACATACCAGGTATTGTCATCACGCATTTCGAAATCCGTCAATTCACCATATTTCTTGGCAATATGCTTTAAACGCTGAAAACAAACTTGTTGAAATAATGACTAAGATCAAGTGAAGTTATGAAACGAAATTTTTGAAGAAAAACCAAAAAAAAAAATCAAACGAAACCATCGAAATCCAGAATCAAGAGCAATGCGGCGTACCGCTATTTTATAAGAATGCAATCCTCGCCCTCAACAATCCAGTGAATGATTATAGGCGATGGGCCTGCGCAATAGAACTGCGGAACGAGTTGTCTACACAGAGTGCACCACGTGATCAGGCATTAGCGTATTCTGTTGACCGAATGCACGCACGAACGGCTCGCCATGGACAACGGATATACGCAAGATTTGGATATGTTTGGATGAACCGGATGATTTGAATGAGCAGTGAGCATACGAACGAACGAACGAACGAATGGATGGATTGTGTGGATGTGAACGAACGGTAGTTTGTAACACAACATTCACATTTATGCACCACTCGGATAATGATGTACTGGTAGCAATAGTGACGCATAAAACATATCCCATCAAACTTCTGAATCCGAATATTTTGTTTTCAATACTTGAGAGAGTGGTACCATACCGTTACACGCTTTTTCTTTACATTGGTTAAACCCCCGAAATCTATACTTTTTAGAGAAGCAAGTTATCAAGTAAAGATTTTCTTTCAATCATTAATAGACAGTGAAAATCACACAACTTCATTCCTTACAGTCCAGGCCAAAACCGACATAGATGTAAAATGGTTGGCAAGTAAACGGCCGAGTAGGACCACCTAAAGTGAGGGGCAATTACATGCCAATATCGCCCAGAAAATAGATCCAGTCCAATTCAGTGAATTTCTGTCATACATGTTTCGAGCTCAAATTGAATGATTCAGAATTATTAGGAACGAAAAATTATAGAAATTAAATGCTAACTAGACCTTTTCAAATTTGCCTTTGTTTTCGAAACCACGAACGATGATGCTGCACGCATTTGTTCCACCACGGTCTGCACTTCCTTCCTTCAATTTGTACGAATGTTCAAAAAGAAAACGTATCTGATGAAATGACGTGGAGTACAATATGCTATATCGCCATGACAAGAAAGCAAAAAATCTAGCGACATTGAGAGGAGAACAAGACCAAAAACAATTGTTAGAACTAATGTTTAAGTAAAAATATGGAGGTACCCGTATCTAAATTCCATAATTTTAGAAACTCAGTGCATTTTCAGCTGTCAAAACTTTACCAAAAGCTCTTAAACTTTCTTACGGAACTTATATACAACAAAAAACACACATCGAAATTTTACCTTTTCTGAACTGCTCCGATACTTCCGTTCCTTACGCTTATCCTTAGATTTTTTCATATCTGGACTGGGTGAACGACTTGATGAACTTCTATCACGCCTTCGATTTCTGTCAGAACCCAACTTCTTAGATGATTTCTTTGGACTTTGGCTCTGCGATCTCGACGATGAGCGGCGACGATTATCTTCAGGAGATTCGCTTTCACTTGAGGAATGTCTTCTACAATTCATATACCAAGGTTTTGAAAGGACCTTGGTTAGGTGACAGATTACTTTGTTTCAACAAAGAAGGTCAAAGTAGGAACGATAAAAGGTGGAGATGTTCCTGAGTTAATAAAAAATCACCTCAATTTATAAATGTTCTACTCCGACTTCAAATATTCATCAAAATATCTGGTGTATCGCCATAGTGTAGATGAATTCAATTTCAAATAGGTCATCTTCAAACCTAACGTTACAGAGAAATTCAGAAAATTTTACAAGTGCTTTGCACTTCTCGGATGAGAAGCTGATGTTGAAACGGCATAGCAAAGGGTTAGGATAATTCAGACCTCTTTTTTCTATCACGGCTGTGACTTCTTTTCCGATCCCGACTTCGACTGCGCCTTCGATCTCTTGAACGTGACCGCTCACGCATACGTTCTCGATACATGTCCCGTCCGCGTGGACGGCTTTTAGCATTCTGTACTATTACTCTAAAACAACACAAAACAACATGAAGTTGGACATAAATCAATATCTACGAGGCAACCAATTCCTCCTAATATACAATGGATATGATCCATCGAACAACAGAGTCCATTAACACATACAATGTACAGGCATCACTATTTAATGATGTATAACTTACAAGACAACAACTAGAGTTATTTCAATATTTACCCACCAAGAAAGAAGGAAAAAGAAACCTGTCACCAAGCAATGAACGACCGTTCAAATCATGAACCGCATCTTCGGCATCTCGACGATCCGAAAATTCTACGAAAGCGTAACCATTCTTGAGTAAAATTTCCGTAATACGACCGTAGCCTCGGAAGAATCGTTCAATGTCACGTTCATGCGCACGGTACGACAATCGCCCTACGTAAACTCGAGAACCCATGAAGAACTAAAAACGATGTCACGTATCTCATACCAGATCGATTCAGTATTCAGCAGATGACTGTTACGCAATTCCAGACAATTCTATGAAGACCAACAAACCCATAAACCATGTCATCCCTCGATGCCACAGCACGCCAGAACGCATCTGACAGCGTACCCACTCACTCCAGCCAACCTCAAACCATATATCATTGTAGCATACCATGAGCGAATGAGAAATGCTTACGAGTGACTGGGATAACTGCACAATGACACGATGCTGGGAGGGAATGGGGTTCAAAGTTGTTGGCGGTAGGTCATTTGCATAATAGTTTTGTGTCACATTCACACTATTAACACACAGAGAAGAAGAGAAAGGGAAAAATCCAGTTGGGAAAAAATTCACTTGACCAGTTATTAAAATTTTACCGGTTATTCAAGAATTAATCAAATTATATTATTAACGGATAAGGTGATATTATCTCCCAAATTCTTTGTAACTATCTTTCAATCATGTTTATTAACAAATCAATGAAGAAAATTATCTGATCCAATCTCTCCAACTACATTTTATACCACACATATAAATCCTATAATGAAAATTTTCTGTTTTGTTTTATCATTTTTTAAAGACATTAGAAGACTAATGTTTCAAATTTGGTAAATTTGAGGAAGAGTTTAAATGATCATGATGAAAATGTACATGCTTGGTAGAAACCTCAATAAATGATCATGATGAAAATGTACATGCTTGGTAGAAACCTCAATAAATGTTCCTGTTAACTAAGATGATTATATCACCTTTTACTTAAGAATGTAGCAGGATTTCAAGGACACAGCGAGAAACACTGAAAGATGGCGAAACAGACTTACTGCTTTGAAACGATGCTTGAGATCTACGATTTTGCTGGATTGGAATTTCATTTCATTTCTCATAGCCATTGCTATGCAACTATTGCATTGGGATACGGTAGCTGGTCGTAACCTCTCGCTTCACTTCGTTCGTGATGTGTTTGCATGCGCAGGTGGCGTAGATTTGTGAAATTTCGAGGAGTTTTTTTTTTTTTCATTTTCAAAGAGCTTCTACAGCCTACCTATTTCACATCAAGGGGATCCAAATTTCGTATGTTGGCATGTCGCAGTCTTCACGTCATTCAAAATTTTGTAGTAATTTTCAAGATACAAATTATTCATACGTGGTGCGCAGTTTGCCATGAATGCGATGATATAAAGTGATTAGATCGTTGAAATTTTGAGGAAGAAGATAATATCTTGAAGACATGCGTCTTGTTGATTGTTGATTTTGTTCTTTCTAGCCCATGCTCATCATTACTGACTAGTCTCAGCATCCTGGCAACTTATTCCATGAACTTTACTCGGTAGATGCACTTGTCTTGCATTTCAGCTAATTTTGCAAACTTTAAAAAGCTAATAGTGGAATCAGTAGACATTTGAGATTCTTTCAGTTCCCATTTAAGCGTAATTGCATTATATCTTTTTGTAAAACTTACACTGATGTCATTTTTCAACGTGAAGTTCAATATTTGATGCATTTGTTTGTACTTGTCAGTACTTGCGGCATGCTACATTGTGCTGTTAATTGCGTTGAAATATTAAGCATCAAATTTTCAGTATTATGGGATATTAGGAACACTTACCAAGCACATTTAATAATTTTTTCAGATTTAAAGATGAAACTGGTGCGTTTTTTGATGAAACTTGCTCACGAAAGTGTAACCATAGAGTTGAAGAATGGCACATTAGTAACTGGTACTATTGTTGGCGTCGACGTAGCCATGAATACCCACTTACGGACCGTTAAAATGACACTGAAGAATAGAGAACCTGTTTCTCTAGATTCACTATCGATCAGAGGTAAATTTTGTAGTCTCTTACCATAAGCAATCTTAGCAGTTAGAGCGATCAAAGTGTAATCCAGTGGTAAAATGCTGGTAATCGGGAACTTAAGAAATTTCGGATGATCTTGTTAGAGTAGAAGGGTAAGCGTGAAAGTGTCTGCTAAAATCGTTGAAATTGGGAATTTCAAGCCTTTCGAGTAGTTTTCCATTTATACAAGTTGCACTTATTGTGAAGTTATCGTGTGATGCCAGTGATCTTGTGGATATGGTACAAAAGTAAATGATAGCTTTGACTTAACGTTCATCTTTCTTCTGCTTTGAAAGCTAGTATATCAAAATTATCCGTTCAGGCCTGGAACAAGATAAAAGGAATCCCTCTGTTTTTCCATAATATTGCTTGAAAGTTGTCATATTTGTCCTTATTTATCTACAGCGTTATTCTGATGTTTAAGTCGAGCTTTTATGCTTCACGGATTGTGAGCATTTCAGTAGAGCATCTACTTGAACTCTCAAAAGCATGTTTTAACTATCATTCTTTTAGGAAACAACATGCGGTATAGAGTAATTTGGACAGATTGGTTGGCAGTAAACCTTAATGAATTTTAAATGGGTTTAATTTTCAGGCTGATAAGGAATATCAAGGTTTTTTTTTGTTTTAGGAAACAACATACGGTATATAATTTTACCTGATACAATTCCTCTGGATACGTTGCTTGTTGACGATGAACCTCGTAAGAAGCCAGCACGTGGTGGACGTAGTCGTGCTGCACCAGCTCGTGGTGGACGAGGACGAGGCCGTGGTAGAGGTGGACCTCGTGGTCGTGGTGGTTTCAGGGGTGGTCGATAAATTTTTGCTGCTATTAATACTCATTTTTGTCTTTTATTTGTTAAATCCTGTGCGCAAAAAAATGTTTCTCATTCTTCTTTGAATAACTCTTTGTAGCGCATTTTTTTTATTAACGGCGATTGGTTATAGAACAATGTTCATGTTCCTATGTGCAAAACTTTTTTTAATAGCTTTGGAAAGGAATTAATTGCTGGCCATGTGCAAGCAGTTATAATGCTGTAAACACAAGCTATACACCCAATTCATTTATTTGTCAATTGGGTAAGTTATTCGAAAACTTTTCAAGTTCGGAAAACTGCAATTTTCGTTCTGCAGATGAGAAGGATATTTTATATTTTGGACGATAGTTTATAATTTGAAACTATCATGTCGCAAATTTTTGTTCTTGTTATCCATTTTGTTCAAATTGATTTTGTGACATTATTATCGTTGTTATGATTTTTTACGATCTCTATAAAAGTTTGAGCCAAGGAAATTGATGTGAACATTTGTCTTTTCGCAATTACAAAAATGGAAGGGGTAATTTATCAGTTGTGATGTGCTTCCATATAGATGAGGCAAATAAGAAGAGATGTTCATAGCCTGACGGATTACTAATCTACAAGTATTAACTACTGTAAATGGAATGGTGTGGTAACTGATTCAGTTAACCATTTTGATATGGTTTACTCATGGTCGTGTACCGCTATGCGGTAGGTCATTCAACTCAACCAACTGTAATACCGAGATGATTCTGGTGATCTCTCAAGGTTTGGGTTTTCATTTGGGCAAAGTATATAACCATTGTTATATAGCAAATAATTGCTGCAAAAGCTACTAGCTGTAGTTGATAACGGTGTAAGTTATGTGTTGCTGTCGGATTTGTAGCCTAAAGCTTACCTTTGTATCGCTTGAGTAAATTTTGTTTGATTGCTTTACGGACGAAGATTTTTCTCCAAAATCAATATTTAAACGAATATTTTTAAATACAGAAAAATGACATTGATTAGATGCATACTTTCCTTTTAGTTTTATTTTTTTAATTATTTTTAATTTTATATTCGTTTAAATGGTGAAGATTTTGTTTCAGCGACAACTACATTCTCATTTGAGTAATGCTGAAATTGTTTTCATCAAATGGCTGTCTTCTGCCATGGCTCAATATTCGGCTTTTTCTTTCTCTTCAAATTATAAGTTCGATGAAATTAACGTGATTTATGCTTGACATTTTACAGAGGTTTTTGTTGTTGTTGTTGAGAGGAGGGTGCATTAGTATTTTTAATTTTGAGATATCAATATGTTATTGTTGCGTTTCCTGATGAGGTTACATAATAAGCGCGTGGAAATGGTACTGAAGAATGAAACGATAGTGAAGGGTTACGTGGAGAGCGTTGATGCAGCAATGAATTTCCATTTCACTGATGTTCAAATGACGATGATGAACGAAGAATCTGTCTTTCTGGATGCAGTGACAATCAGAGGTGGGTTTATTGATAAGAGAAATTAATAGGAAGAGGAATGGTTGATAACTGTAATAATGACCCCAACCCGTAAGGTGGATATAAAAGGTTAGCAATGTTGGGAAAAATTTTTTTGAATTTTGTTTGCTAATTTATGGGAATTATTATCTGTTTGGATATTTCTGTATTAGATGTAAATTTTTATTAACTTCAGATTTTTTGAAAATGTAGAAGAATGATAAAATTGAAATAATCAATGATCTCAGGAATGTGAAGCTTCGTAAACTTTAAGCAAATCTTGTAAATATGAAAATCACTGATTTATGTTTGGTTGATGTAATTTCAAGTCATTCAAAGATGTAAAAAGCCTTAAAACTCCTATCCTTTCAGGAAGAAAATTGATAAGAGGTTGAATTTTAATTAAATTAAATTAATTAAGATTAATTTTTGGTGACCTTAATTCTCAAACGACACTATTTTCATTCCTCCTTTTTTTTTTAGGAAGTAGCATACGATATATAATTTTTGATCCCGAATTGAACGTGGATGCATTAATGATTGATGTTCCACCGAAAAATCCTACAGCGCCTAAATCACGTGGTCGTTGTCGTGGTCGAGGTAACATAGCACCACCTGGTCGGGATTTAGCAATGCGTGGTGGACGTGGTCAAAGTTTCCCCCCAAGAGGTGATGGGCTACATCAATGTGCTACGCGTAGTGAAGGTAGTAGGGGGCGTGGTATTACTGAATGGCAGAAAAACCGATAATGAAATTTCATTTTCAAAAATTTTTCTCTACTAACTTATCCTATTCAACTGTACATTGAATATATTCCCATGTAGACAATTAGATCCTTCATTTCCAATTCAGCTTTTTTTTTTTTCTTCAATTTCTTTCTTTTTTTTTTGTCTTATTTACGAAAAATTATGAGAATTTAATTATGAGAAATGAAAGTTGAAACAAATGGTGTACTAGTAGATGGGATGAACTTCCTGTGCTAGAATGCAGTTTTTCATTTCTTCGATTAGCGAATTTAATTGTAAGATTGTGGTATATCGGGTAATACAAAAATGATTCCATCTATTCCTCCCCCCTCTTTCTCTCTCTCAGTGATTTAATCTTCCACGAACAAACATTCGATGATTTACTCATCTTTCAGGGTTTTTGTTTTTGTTTTTTATTTACCGCATTGCAAGAATTTCCTCAGCAATACTGCAAATGCCATAATACGTGTAGCATTTACGTGCATCCATTGTTCCATTTTATCATTCTTATTAATTGTATTATTATAATTTTCATTAATGTTATTAATATTGTTTCTTTCTTTTTCCATGTTTAATAATAAAATTTTAAAAGTTGGATAATTTTTTAAAATTTGCTCATTTAAATAGTTGGCAGAGAACGGGAAATGTTATTTACAAATGGAAGAAATCTTCTTCGTATTAATTCATTGATCTTTTCATTTTAATCACAATTAAAATGAAATTTATCCCAAAAACAAAAAAAAAGAAAAGAAAAATCAAAATAATGAGGAAATAAACAATTAAATTTATTAAGTTCAAAAAACAAAAATATTTTTTTGAGAATTTTTTTTTTTCTGTTCAATCTGTTGAGGTCAAAAAAAAAAAACAAATCGATCGATCGATGGATTTGTTTAAATTTGAAATGTAAACAAAAACATTTACATACAATTAATTCAATGATTTTATTTCTCGACAAAATATTTGATGATAAAAATTTTTTTACTTCGAAGAAATCATTTTTGGATGTGAAAAAGAAAGTAACCCAAAACTATTGTAAGGTTATGATGACAATAATAATCTTTCTAAATAATCACTTTGATGAAAACAAACCTCTCAACTATTAACAAAAAACTCATTAGAAATTTGCGTAATAATTATCTCATAACTCATACAATTACAATACGGTGAAAATAACTGCAGTAACAGTAATAAAATTACAGGAACAAGAGCAGTTCCTGTAGTCCTAGTACAATTATAGCATCAGCAGCAGTAGCAGCAACAAAGAGCAAACACTGCTACAATTACAGTAGCAATAAGGCAGCTACAGTAATGTTAATGCAATTGCACAAACAATTACTGTAACACCCATGCAATTACGGTAGCACTTTAAAGTTCAATTGAAATAAAATATTTTTCGCTTTCCTTCTGGTTGCTTCCTTGCCATTTTGTCCTGTTTCGAATTTCAATTAAAAAAAAAAAAATTTGGTAAATTGAAGGGAAGTAGTAAGTTTCCTCAATGGAATTGATTGAAATGTAGTATAATTCGTGGAATTTTAAAATGAAGTTTTTTTTTTTCTTCCTCTTCCTTTGCCTTCAATCTCTCTCTCTCTCTCTCTCTCTCTCTTTCTTTTGAAAATATGCTTATAAAGTAATTTGCAAGGGGAGGGGGCAGGGAACAACAAAAAAAAAAAAAGTTAGGCATTAGTAATTAAAGGAATAGCTTCTTTTTTTTTTTTGAAAAAATTGTTTTTAATATTTGCATTTTAAAAAGTTTAGCTGATAATTTAATTTATTTAAAAACACAAAAAAGTTTCATTCAATGTGAAAAATTTTGTTTGCTAAAAAAAGCATTAAAAATATTACATTGAAAATGAATTTTCATTTTATCCTTTCGCATGAAACCAAAAAAAAAAGTTAACTTCTAAATGACCTGAACGAGGAAATTCATTTAGTGTGCACAAATTTATCTTCGAACTGAAAACAAAAAAAGAAGCTTTGGTTAGAAATGTCTAATCATCAAAAATTCTGCGTAATAAATAGGTTCAGTTACGTGTGTGATACGTTATCGTTGCTTTCAGACGTAATAAATAGGTTCAGTTACGTGTGTGATACGTTATCGTTGCTTTCAAGCATACTGTTCAGCTCAGAAAAAAAAAAAAAAAACGCAGCATTAAAAATGTTTCGTTGTAAAAATAAGCAAAGTTAGCTTTTCAAGCAATAAGTTTATTTTACATCAAATTTAAGTTTATGCCCGAAAAAAAATTACTTCTTTATAAATGGAAAATTAAAAGTTCAATTTGAAACATGAAATTTTAAAACCAAAAATCAGTTTGTTTTTTTTTTCACTTCTGTTGTCTTCTTTTTCTTTTTTTCCTTCAGTTCAATGAAATATTCTATATATTCTTAGTAGCAGTAGCAGTAGCAGTAGCAGTAGCAGTAGCAGTAGCAGTAGCAGTAGCAGTAGCAGTAGCAGTAGCAGTAGTAGTAGTAGTAGTAGCAGTAGCAGTAGC
>JABVXS010000794.1:0-23103 GCA_013365335.1 Madathamugadia hiepei | reverse complement strand
TCTTGTGCGTGTGTGTGTGTGTGTGTTAAATTGTAAATTTAAAAATTGCAAAAAAAATTTCCTTTTTTTGTTGGGAAGAAAAATGAATTGTTTTGGTAATACACTGAGAAATTATTACCATTCAGAAATGCTTTATGAGACATTTCAGTTTACCTTCTTCTTCATCCTTCTTTCCTTTCCCTACCTAATCTTTTCCTTCTCGTCTTTTCAATTTTTTATTTATTTTTTTATTGAAAAATGATGATACATTGGATTGAATAAGAAGTGATTTTTCTTGGAAAAAAGAATTATGAAAATTTCTCACTTGCCAATTAATCTAATTAGGGAAAACTGTAAAATTACAATCAAACAAATCCTTAATTGACAGGATTTTTTGTTTCCTTCAATTATTACCATCATACTTCCTTAACTTTTTCGTTTTTTCGAAATTTTTTCGCTCAAAATGATTTTTTTAAAGCAAAAAAAAGTTACCAAAGATGATGATAATGGTAATGGCAAAGATGATAACGACGATGGTAGCGAATTTAATGTCATTTTATGGATTTTCAACGAAATTATTCGGGAAGAGGAAGAGAGGGAAAGGGAGGGAGGAGAAGGGGGAGGGGGTGAACGAACTGTGTGTTGCCAATCAAAGTACCAATAGAAATTAGCATTTCATTGAAATTTGAGATTTGAGACAGACGGAAAATCTCATTATGAAGTCAAAACGAAAATGTGCCATTCATTCATAGCTTGTTGGCCTTCTTCGATGGCTTCAAATGTTAGCTGTCGAAGTGTTTCACATAATTTGCCTCTTTTATGTAATCTTTTCGAAATTTTTGGATAACTAAATCAAAAAAAAATTGTTCAATTTCATCAAAATATTCACATTTCAATGAAGAAAAAATTTTTTTAAATTGTAAAATAAGTTTTTTTTCGAGTTTCAAAATAAATTTTTAGAAAAATCTTAAATTAGTCCGTTGAAAAGTTTGAAAAAATGAGATTTTACAAGCTAAAACAAACTTG
This sequence comes from Madathamugadia hiepei, assembly GCA_013365335.1. Lineage (NCBI taxonomy): Eukaryota > Metazoa > Nematoda > Chromadorea > Rhabditida > Onchocercidae > Madathamugadia > Madathamugadia hiepei. The sequence continues at coordinate 22,098 of JABVXS010000794.1, read as the reverse complement.
CAATTGAAAAATATTTTTTGAAAAAACATTTTTTTTTGTAAAAAATTCGGCAGTATACGATAAAATTTTTGATCGAATTTTAATGAAATATTTTTTGTTATCTTTTTTTTGCTGCCATTTAAAATTTAGAGCGAAAAAATGAATGAACATTGTTAGAAATTACCATTTGTAACAGTAATACTTCCTTTTTTTATTTTAGTACAAAAAAAATTTTTTTACGAAAAAATTAAGAACGATCAGTGTGTAACCATCGATGTCGAATTCGATAGGTTATTGATTAAACAGGTAGTTATTTTAAAGTAACAATAATTGCTTCAAATTAATTGTTCAATCAATCATTTAATTAGTTTAGCAAACTGTAAAATCAAAAGAATTTTAAAATCTCCTTTTAACAGTATATAAAAAATATTGCCTATTTCGAGGTAAGCAGAAAGAAAGTAAATTGATAATAAAAAAAAAAAAACGAAATGAAGGTATCAGGTTCAGCGAATTGCTGGAATATTTTCATTTCACCTTTGTCTTTTTAAATTATAGAATGATTGACATCAATAATTAATAGTAAAAAAAGGAAGAATAAAAAGTATCTTGTGGCGAGGGAGAAGAAGAAAAATAAAATAAAAGTTGTGGGATAAAATGAAAGTCGACATACTAAAATATGCCAAAAACAACCTGCATAGCAAATTTACTGTCCTAGATGAGGTGACACAAGGTGACAGAGATGATATTTCATGGGAAGAGGGTAGGATGGGCGGAAGAACTTAAGTAGGCGGAAAATGTCAACTGAATGGGCTAACGAAGTCGGGCGGAGAATTGAAATGTGATGTGGGATAAGCGAGGAGTGAAATAGATTTATTGCTCAGGCAATAAATTACATTGTTACAGGAGGGTAGCAGGAAGATTTGTTGTGGCGAATGAAGTATAGTTTGTCCACCATTACTGCTACAAAAATAGCAACAACAATAACAACAGCAGCTGCTACTGTTGCTGCTACAACTACAACTGCTTCTACTACTACTGCTACTACAGCAATTTATATTGCTCCTTCTCATACATCATCATCATTTTTTATTGTTTTCTCATTAATTACCACAATTCTTCTTATCGTTCCGGAAATTGCGCATACAACAGCAATAGCTACCGAATATCGATGTTAGTTTTCGTTTTGTTTTTTTTGGAATTAATCAATTTTATAATTAAGTTGCAATTATCCTTCCAGTTATCGTTTATTTTTGATCAACTTGTTACATTATAAATTTCATTTCGTTATTTCGTACTTTTTATTTTGATTGGCTGTTCCTGAATTTAATTAATTTCAAAACGAAATAATTGTTTTAATTAACAATTTATTGCTTTTTGTTTGATTTTTTCATTTTTATAATTTATTTTACCTATGGCAGAAAAAGTGTTTTCAAACAACTATTTTCATCTTATTTCAGTAATTTTTTAGAAAAAATTTTGAGAAAGCTTCAAATTTAAAATTATTAAATGGAATTAAATTTGTGAGTAAATTATCCGTAAAAATGAATTGTTCTAAAAAAAAGAAAGGAATTGATTTTAAAATTAAAATTAAATTTTTAAATAACGTTTTGATTTGTTAAATTAAAAAATTTTTGAATTAAAATTTGCTTCTAGGAAAACAAAAGAAAAATAATTTTTCCGCATCTTTTCAAATATTTCTTTTTAAGTTTTTTTTTTTTATTTATGCATACGAAAAAGAGAATTCTACAGATGAGCCTAAGTTTTATTCCAATGGTGGTAGAATGTTTTGCGAATTCAGTGTTTCCGTAATTTCCGATGTACTATTTAACGCAATTATATGTTATTGCATTTCTGAATTTGACGCAAATACCCTCTAATTAGAACTAATTAGCTACCTGAAAAAATCGCATAAGTTGCTTTTCAAATTTCTCCCATTCTCATCCATCATCATTCAATCAAGTGTTCAAGGTTCCGTCTTCATATTCCTCCTAATTACAGGTATTTTAGGTCACTTCTCATCTAAAACCGATAAATGTAAATTTGTAGGATTTTTTCATGTCCATTTTTAATATTTCCTTCAAAACTTCCCCAAAATCCTGAAATTTCAACGCAAATTTTAATTGAAAAATTAACTTAATAATTTTTAGATTTCATTGAAATTCAATCAAATAATTTTGGTGACTGTTCAAACTGTGCTAATTCAAAGATGAAAAAAAAATGTGGCTCCATAAGGCTTATTTTATTATTTAAAATTAAATTTAAATTTCATTGAAATCTGTTGAAATTCAATCACGGATTTTTTCTTACGAGTGTAAGACAGGTGTTCTGGTAGATTTTTCAAATTTAAATTTTATTGAAATTATTGAATTAATAAAATTCCATGTAAAGCACATATGCTTTGGTACGAATAAATCGCAACATATTTCCTGTTCAAATTTCTTTTTATTAAGCCGAAAATTTCCTTCATTGTTGATGTTTTTTGTTTGATATCAATCAGACATACATTGTTTGAACAAAAAAAAACGGTAATGTCTTGTAAATATCGTCTCATTTCAAAATTTCAATTCTAACAGTAAAATTAAATTTAAAAAAAATAAAAAAAAAGAAAAAGCAAAATGATAAATGACTGCTACAATTATGAAAACAGTAGTCTCCTGGATAATCCTTAATTGAATTCATCGAACTATTTTCCCTCCAACTCTCTCTCCATTTTGCTTTCTCCCGCTCTCTCTCTCTCTCTCTTTGTTAGTCCCTTTCTTTTTTTTGTTGAAATGTTAGGAAACTTATTATTTTTTCTGGAATGCTGAAACTTATTTTTTTTTTTACATTGAATTTGCATAAAATTTTCAAGTTGATGACAAAAATTTTTTAATTCATTCTTTTCTCTCTGAATTGAAACAAAAATGTGATAATTTGAGGAAGAAAATTAAATGAAAATCCTTTTGCTTTTTCCTTTTATTAAAAATTTCAAATTATAGAATCGGTGTAATCATGAAGATGGCCCTACTTTTTTTGCTGAAAAACCGCCAATTCTTTGAACCATACCGCCTCATTGAAATTATTTGTGAAGTAGAAAAAAAAAAACGAAAAAAGAAACTTTTAATATATATACTAAGAACGCAACGAGAATAACAGAGGAAGGATAAGAGAGAGAATAGAAGGGAAAGCAATTATTGACTAACAAATGAATAACCATAACAATAATTTCAATAAATTTAGTTTAAAAAAAGAAGAATATATTAAAACGATGAATTATTGAAGTTTAAAAATTTCGACAATTTCCATTTGGAATAATCAAAATTTGTGAACGAATGGATATTGGAGTATATTAATTGAGACAATTGCCCCAGAAATTTGATGGATTCATTCATGCATTTCAAATTATTAATGAGGAAAATAAAGTGGGGAAAAGAAACAAAGAAAAAGAAATGTTCATTATGCTGCTAATCGATCTTTACCGTATTAACATTAATTCTAATTAAGCATGCAAATTACTTTTCAGGGTTAATCTTATTCTACCAATTTTCTTTCGTCCATTTTTTTTAAAAAATTGTCAATTTTTATGGCGGGTTTGTTGCTAAAATAATTAATAAATTCAGCAACGGTCATTATTAATTAGAAATTTTTAACTATTATTAATTACAACTGTTAACATATTGTCAAGGATCGTTGATAAATTAACCAATCGTCAGCGATTATTAATTAATCAAGAAATTGTCAGCAACTGTTGACAAAAAATTTTGCAGCAACCAATTTGGTTGTTTTGTTCCATTTCATTTTTATATTTCAAGCAAAATTATTTACAATTTTCATTAATTACGAATTACTTCGTCGATTCCTTCCGGTTCGCATTTATTCAATGCTACTATCTGTATGCTTATTGATGGATTTCATCCTGGAAAGGCAAGGGAGAAGAATGAGAGAGAATATGAAGGGATTATGGACTATATGTATGTCACAAAGGATGTGAAAAATTTAACAGTTCGTTGAACAAAAAAAAAATCGATTAAATTTTAGAAATTTGATGAAAATCAAATAAAAAAAAGTGAATTGTGGGATATGTAAGCTTTCATACTTTCTTTCTTTTACCTCTTTTCCTTTTCTTTCCCTCTCTCTCATTCTTTTCCTCTTTCGCCATTTTCCATTCTAAAATTAGCAAATATTGATATTTGAATCTTTTTTTATTATTTGATTTAGACCAAGCTTATTGGTGGAGGAAAGGAAAAAGTTGATTAAAGAGACGGGGAAGAAAAAAAAAAGCGAAATCTGAAAATCTGACCCAATGGAAATAGGCGCTTTTTAGGCCCTTTAGCTTCAAGTTTAGCTTCGTTCATTCCCATACCTTACGTTCCTTCCGTGCTTTTTTCCCCCACCCTCTTCATATCACCGGTACTAATTTCAGTATTTAAAAAAAAAAGATCGTCCACTTTGATAGGATCATTATGATAGCATGAATCATTTGATCCTTCTCGTTTCACTGTTCTTCCATCATCTCATTGATGTCGCCTTGTCACCTCTCCCCTCCTCCTCCTCCTCTTTTCCTCAAATGCCACCAAAAAGAAAGAAACGAGACCGAGAAGATAGTGACATGCCCGCAAAATTATCGCATAGAAAATGTCACACCATTAGAACTGAAAATTTGGAAGGGGAGGGGAGAAAGGGAGAGGGAGAGAAAAGGGAAGTAAGAAAGATCGAATGGGGACAGTATGTTTCAAACAAAAAAAATGAAAAATTCGATAATCGTAATTTTTTGTAATTAAGACGAAATATTCAAGAAATATAATAATTCATAATTATTGCATTAATTAAAATATATAATTTTATTTTGAAAGTTGAAAAGTCAAGTGTTCCATTTTTTTTTTTGCTTATTTTCAATCAATATTTTACATTATTTTATAATTCTTCTGCTATCCTCTCTTTTTTTAAATCAGTTATAAAATTGAAAAAAAAAAGGAAACATTTGGAAATTCCAAGAAAATTTTTGCATTTTTCATTTTAAAATTTCTTTTAAGTTACCGCGTATTATCATTATCATCATCATCCACCATAGTTATTCCTCTTTTTTTTGATCAATGATATTTTTATACAAAAACAGTTTGTTTAATTTTAATTTAAAAATTTGAAATTGTTTTTTCAAATTTTTTACAGCACCACCGGATTTATCGGTAGCAACACAAACGGAATTTCGTGTTCCAATAGGGACGAAGCAATTTCGACTAATATGTCCGGTCAACGAAAAGAATAATGACCTTTTAATGATTCAGTGGAAAAAAAACGATGAACCGGTCAGTTCATTTTTGGCAAATCTTTCCTCTCTTTTTTCCATCCTCTTGTTTTTCCATTATCCTTTGTTTTGCTTTTTTTTTCTGCTCTGTTTCAAAATAAATATTTGGAAGAATTTGGCTGGAAATTTTTGAAATATTTTAACGAAAGTTTTAATATCAAAATAAATCATCATGGTCTCCTTGAATGTCTTTCCAGCGTTAATTATTGTCTTCGTACATTTCTTGTGATAAATGATGTTGGTAATAATTTTAAAAGATTAATTCAACCATTTTAAATTAGATTGGTGAAATTGCAATACAACAATGTGAAGTCTTGCTAATTATGCTAATTGGAGTAATTAAAAGGGAAGAATCCATACCACAACAACCACAAAATCCTTGCTATCATATCATTTAATCAGTCGTTTCTTCTTTCTTTTTTTTAAATTCAAAATATTAATTTTAATTACATCACATACTGATACATTACGTAGAAAAATTGTTGAAGGTGCAAGCAAAGGATGAAAACTGTTGGTAATCTTCCATAGCTACTAGTATTGCTGAAATATTTAATTAAAATTTTGCTGATAATATGTTGATAACTTTATCATCTGTTTGTTAGAATGTATAAGTAAGTATATTAATTTCACTTATTAGATGGTTGTTTGTTTATAAAAGATTAATGAAGTATTACGGTAATGAGAATCTTACAGGTTTCAAGTGATAAAAAAGAAAAAATTAGCTTTTTGCTCAATTAGCTTCTTTTTTTGCTTAATTACGAATATGAAATTAGCTTTCTTGCCTAATTAAGCGAGAAGAAAATTACTAACTTCCCTAATTCACCCTTACTTCTACTTTTCCCATTCTTTAAACTTTTATCATCAAACATTTCAAAATTTTAATCAATAATACCCAATTTTTTTTGTTTGTTTTGCTGTGCACTTATCATTTGAATTAATTTTTATCACTGTAATAGTAAGTGACGTGAGTTACGTGAAATAATTTCTATACCTCAAGATCGGATTCGATTTCAACAGTCGCATCAAATTAGCTCGAGCAGATCGTGAGCTGAAGATTCGGAATCCACAGCTATCAGATGGTGGAGTATATCAATGCCAGGTGGTTAATGGATTTGGACATCGAGAATTGAATTTTACCGTGATTTTTTATGATCCAGCAGTGGAGAATGACGAAAGTGTTGATAGTACACTTACACTAACCAATAATGGTAATTTCAATTTGAGTTATTTGATTTGAAAATTAAAATTAAAATGCTTGCGAGATATTTTTGAATGAGAAAATTTTATTCAAGCAATTGTTGGGGATAGAAATAATCGTTTAGTTAGTGAAAAAAGGAGCAAAAAAAATATGTCACTAATTGAGAGACTACCAGAGAAAAGGGAATTTGGAAATAATCACGTGTAATAACATAGACAGTGATTGCTTTGATTCAAAAAGTTTCATGAAATTATTTGATGAAATTTGCATGAAATCAATAAAATGTATTAAAATTTATGTTTATTAATTCAACTATTCCTTCAAAACAATAAATTTGAAAATTTTTTCGAAAGTTTAATTTTGAATTGTTTTTTTATAATTCAAAAGAATTTTTCATTGATTATAAAGTAAGGGAAAACAGTTCATTCATTGTTCGTCATCCATTAATCGAAAAAAAATAACAAGTTTATGAAAACTTAGTTTAAAATTTTCACAAATTCAATATTATATTTAGTAATTCATTTGATCCGAAAATATTTTCCAGCATCACCACCAATCTGGGAGAATGAAACGGAAATTCGGAATTGGATGATGAATCCGATTCGGATAACAATTGGTGGAGCTTTATTGCTTCAATGTCCCGGAAAGGGAAATCCATTACCGCGGATTACCTGGGAACATGATGGTAAAGCATTAGAACGAGGTATTTAAATTCGCAAAAGTCTTAATTAAGATTACTCATCGTCGTCAATTATCATTAATTATCACTTTCTGAATGTACGAAACATTTATGAATTTTAGTGTTCAGTTAAATTTTTTGTTTTTGTTTTTTTTTTTTCTTATCTTTTTTTAGTAAAATCTTTTTAACAAAAAAAAAATTGAAAAAGTTTCAGAACTTGGCTATCATTCATCCTCAGCGATCCTTTATCTTAGCGATGTACAACCACGCGAAAGTGGCAAATATGCGTGTAAATTAGAAAATAAACATGGTAGTATCGAAGCGTCATTTCACGTTTACGTGGAAAATTTCTTCGAAGGTTTGGATGGTGAAAGTTGGTCCATCGATCAGACAAATGCACAACTTTATCCGATCATTGATGAACCATTTAATAATACCGTTCGAATTGGTCGTACTGCTCACTTTCAATGTAAAGTTAAAAATCAACAACAACCACTTATTAAGGTATTTCATCAATTTTACATTTAAATTTCACATCTTTCGGTTGAAAATTATGATATTGTTGAAGTTCAAGCAAGGATATTGAAATTGATCCTAAATCAATGAATCGAATGCTCAAAGTTCAAATAATAGTGACGTTGGAATTTTAGTATTTTCACGTGAAAATTTATACAGATGCCCTAAAATTATGGTTAATTTAGAAGAACTAAGGTGTAAAAATTATTCAAGTAGTCTGAAATGTTTGTGTTGAAAAAAACGATGTTACCTGCGATTTTAGTAGAAATAATGATCTTACCTGTTTGCAACCTGTAATTGTTGTAGTGGTTAAAACAAGTGGAAGATCCGAATGCAATACGTCAAAGAAATGCAAATGCGACATTGATACAAGCGAATAACATGCATCTTTTGCTACTGGAAAAACCGGAAGCAAGTGCTGAATTATCGGATGATATAAGCCTTAACAGGCTTATCATCCCAAACGTACGATACGAACATTCTGGAACGTACCTTTGTGTTGTAACAAATGCTTACGGTGATATCGCTTATCGATCAGCGTATCTGCATGTCATTGCACGTAAGTCTTATCAGAAAATGTTTTTCGGATCAATTTTTTCGACAAAACTTTAAGGAATTATGATAGAATTCAATCTGACGGATACCGTAGACCATTTAATTGTGAATGTATTTTTCGATTCCTTTTTTTTTTTTAATTCAAAGGTCAGAAAATTTCGCTGTGTTTACACATGTAAAATTAATTCATTTTGATTTTTCTTTTTTATGAAAAATTTGACCCAATTTACCTTCATCAACTTTTAAACATAAAAAACGAACAAATATTTTTTTATTACTTTTCCTCCACATTACATTTACGTGTAACGTGACCTGTAAAAAAATACGCCATTGCTAAATGTTACGTAAACTGAAAAAGCAAAAAAAAATCAATCAATCCAGTGATTATCTAAAATAAATTATTATTGATGTTTTTTTTCCAGGATCAGATTATGGTGTATTATCAAATCTTTATTTCTATGGTGGCTTATTGGTGCTAATTGTGGTATTTACATTAATAGCCTATGCTGTTCATTTTTTACGAAAAGGTCAAGCTGCCAAGAATGGTGAATGTGCTCAGGCCATCACAACTACCCGATATTCATTCTCATTAAGACCTCCACCTCCCAATCTTCCACCTCCAAAAGCTCCAGCCCTATCTTCTGAGCGGCAACAATTAATGCCAACTAATCAACCTTGCGATCCCTATGTGATCACTACTTCAACAGCAAAAGTATACTATCCACAACTTGCTGCAATCGATACGAAATTATTAAAGTAAATAATTGCTATCATTTATTTTTTTTTTGCATTTTTGGCAGCAAAAATAATATATTGGTAGCAAAATATGAGGAATAAAAAATAAAATTAAAAAAATTCTTTTCGAAAAGTATCAAAAAAATTTTTTTATTTTTAGGATAATAAATGACAATGGTACACGTTCTACGCTTATTCGACGTACGAATGATTGTGGCACATTGAAATATCGTTTGAAAGATGATTGCATAAGTTCACCGAAATGGATGCAGCATTATCCTACGTGTGATAATGTTGATGTTGAAATGGAGCAAAATGTGTTAAAAAATTCTTCCACGAATTCGCATAATCATGGATCATTAACATATGGTTGATGTGGTGGTAATTTCATCAGCAACAGCAACAACAAAAAATTTACCTTACCTCTGGTGGTAGTATAGAAAAAAGGTAAACTCATCCATGGATTAGTATGGACAATCCTTATGAAATATTACTTATGTATAGTAATAGGTATTATTTAGCTGTGAAGTACGAAGATTATTTCAATATCATGATTTTTTTTGTTTTTACTTTTTTGTAAAAAAAAATTTTTTTTTTGATAATTTTGATGAGAATTTGAAACTTTTAGAAATTTTTTTTTTTATTTAATTTGATATTTTCATTCATTTTGTTTCCATCATTTTTAACTAACTAAAAAATTAAAAATAGAAAATTTAATTTTGATGCTGTCTATTGGAATGAATTAAAACTGGACAAAAATAATAATGAGTAAAGAAATAAACAAAAAAATTGATTCAAAATTTTTTTTAAATCATTTAAATTTGAAATCATTGATACGAAAAAATATTTTGAAATTTTTTAATTAAATTTCTTCATCGCAGTAAACCATTTGCTAACATATAATATTTATTTTTTTTTGTGAACTAAATAAATCATTCCATCTTTGTTAAATTTTTGCTGGAACTTTTAATTGATTCAGTTTTTTTTTTAATTTTTTCTTCCAAGTTTTTTTTTAAATTTAATTTTTGCAATCAGAAATTTTGTTCTTGTAGCAACGGAATTACGATTCTCTGTGATGAAATATTTGCTTATTTTTGTTTGTTGTATGTATAACGATGATGATGAGCTTACCTTCTTTTTTTCATTTTTTCCATACTTTTTCCGCCTTTCCGCTCTATTAAATGGATGATTATTATAATGCTGTAAAAAGTTGCTTTATCCCGGTTGGATGCATTAAATAATTGAAATTAATTAAAATTTTACTGTTTTAAATTTTGATTTCAATTTGTAAAATTTTTTTGATTTTTGTTTCGAAATTTAAACAAGAAGGGATAAAATTTATAAGAATAAAAAAATATGCATCTTATCGTTTTGCAATTTTTTTTTTTGTTGATTTCAATTATTATTGTTACTAATATTGTCCAAATGTAAGGGCTGAAATTTTAAGCAAACTGAAACTTTGAAAATAAATACATCCAAAAAAGAAAAAAAAGCTTTCCCTCCTTTCATTAAATTAGCTTTCATCTTTTTTTTTATCTAAAGGGAAAATTAATTATGTAAATGAAGAATGAAAGTAAGCCGGATGTTTTGGAAATTTAAATCAATTTTAACATTTTTTTAAAATAATGCACGATAATTTTTTCGTATCTTTATTATTAGCATGACAGGAGGTTTCACGGGAAAAATCCTTGAAAAATATATTTATAAAAACTTCATTTTTCTTTTTTTTTTGACTTTCATCTTCATTCCTTCCTTACGATTGGAATGTTAGAAATTTTCACTGAAATTTGAAATTTTTTTTTTTGAAAGCAATTAATGTAGTTGCTTTTCATTGCAATTTCAATTAGTTTTTGTCTGGGATACATTTAATATTTTTTAAAAGCTTACCAACTAACTGTCCTTAACCTGGCAAGAAGAAAAGAGAAAAAAACTTTTCATTTCCACATTCAGCATCTATTCATTTTTCATTTTTAACTAAAATTTTTGCTTACTTTTTTTTTGGAATTTCCAATTAATTTTACAAAAAAAATTATTTGTAGTATTTGCAAATAATTGATCAGTTTAGCGGTAAATCATTTTTGGATTAAAATTAAATTATTTGATGAACGGTGATAATTGATGTATATATACATATACATATCAAAGAAAAAAGAAAGAAGAAAAATTTTTTTCTTCCCTTTTCTCAATTTATGGAACGAAAAATTTTAAATTAAATCGAATTTAACAATTTTCTTTTTTAAATGGTACTTTTTTCACATGATTGAAGAGCTTTATTTGTATTCATCGTTATTATTAATTATTATTATTAATTTCTTCTAATTGATTTGAGATTTGGATATTTACGAGTAATGTCGTTGCATATTTCTTGTCAAAATTTCCTTTGCATTGCGCATTTCTTTTTCCATTTCCATATTTCAATATTTTCTGTTGTGAAATTTGATGTACAAATAAAATAAAATAAAATATGGGATTTCACACAAATATCAAAAAATAAATAAAAATTATAGATTTATGAAAAAGATGAGTAGAAACAAAATAAGTGTGGCATGAAATAAATATGACAAAATTTTGAAATGAGGAAAAAAATCATCGGTGGGTGCTTCAGTGTTTTGTTAACCTTTAACATTCACCTTTCGCTGGTGGTATTCCTTTTGCAATGATGCAATGATGCAAAAGGAATCATATAACAAGCATTGAAAATAAGTTTGATTAGTAATAGAAATTCTCAGGAAGGTAACAAATACGAGGTGGTAAGGATCATCATGTACGTGAGTAATGCAACAGATACGTGTAATTGTTATGGAAAAATGAATTTGTATTAACACCGGCAAGGTCTTTCCATTGTCCGAAAGGTTGGACAATGTCGATCCACAACAGGTTGGATAGCCATCATGCTAGCCTACAGGCAAAAATCATCCCATGAAGGACAACTCTTAATACAACCAAGTATTTGAATATTATTGAGCCAAGGTATTTGTTTTGAAAATTATAATTAATATTTAGTATTTTCTTCCCGCTTCTAAAAGTAATTCCACAATTTCTCAATGCTCACCCGGAAACTAACAACAGGAAACATTTCCTCTAAGTTAATCGAGATTTTTTGATGTCATCCTAAATGATTATTATAATTAACCTGAATGAACTTGCTTAATATAGTAAAAATTTTCGTTAATGTTTCTTGTTGAAATAATATGAAGAACGACAAGAATCATATGTCATGATGTTTTAAAAAATTTTCTTTTCAGATATTCTCAAATTCTTTGAATTCTTAATAACATTTATTCTCCGAATGTCTTAACTTGCAGATTACAAACCTTTAAGGCTTGTAATCACTCGTTTATTGAATTAAATGCTTTGATTCTATTACCACCTGTATAAATTATTAATAATAAATGTAGAAATTATTAAGAATTCTGTATAAGTCAGACAGAAATGATTTGTTGCTAAACTTATTAATGTATTTTGAGTTTCATTGATCATTGGTGGTTGGTATGAGAAAATGCCATTTCAACTTATCCAAATTGCTGGATTTCTTCATTGCATCAGGCCTTCCTCAAAGCTTTACTTTTTTCAAAAAGCCTAACCGTAAACGGACGAAATAAAGGGTACATACACCACACATACACTACACACACACACATACACACACATACACACATATACGTTTCAACGTAATCGGTCGAAATTTTTTTTTTTTGTATTTCATTCATTTTCCTCCACCTCCACCTGTACCACCCACTCCTTCTCCTCCTTCTGTACTCGAATCTCGAAAAAAACACGGAAACTTATGGATTGGATTTTACCAGAATTTCATTAAATTATAATTTTAATCATTATTACTTTTTTTCGGAAAATAATTAAATTGATTTAATTGGTCAACACGAAAATTGTCAACTTTAATTATTATGTTAGCTGTTTAGTTTTCATTGACAATGTTTCTTTAAGTTAAAATTGATTAGATTTTGCGAGCAAAGTAAATATATGTATGTTTTTCTCCACGCAGCATTATTTCTTTGTAATTTCCTGTCTTTTCTCATTTTAATTGTTGATTTGATTCATTGAATTGGAACTTTTTGCCTTCACAATTGTATGACGAATTCTTCTTTTCCTTAGCGTTTGTCCCGCTAGGTTGCAAGGTTCGCTGCTATGGAGCATCGCCTTCGTGCGTTCGGCTTCATAGATGCAACTTGTTGTCTTCCATTTCCCTTGTTATTAGCTATTGGACATGAAAGCGATCACTTTATCTACTTCTCTTAAGTGATTTCTGTTGTACTTTTTGCCCATTTCGTCCAGGTGGCAGCTATTTTATTGCGTAGAATTCTTACATACGGCCATTGCCAAAGGTTGCTGAGCCAAGGTATTTGAAACTGTTGCATCTCATTCTTCATGCAACTATTTCTGCCCGATCCACCCGTCGCAAAGGTCTGTCGTCGGAGACGAATATTTTTGTTTAATTGTAAGGTAACAAACACTGTCCACAAATCTGTTTATCTCTCTCTGGACACTTGAACATTGGTGAAGTTGAAGATAGGTATGAGTCAATCGGTACAAATTAACAACAAAAAATCACCAAACTTAGTGTATTCTAGGCTTTTTCGGAAACGGCTGGAACAAAAATTTTAATTTTTTTAAATTTCTTTATTTTGCTTCGAAATTTCAATTTACCTTTTTTTTTTGCTCTCAAACTCAAACTTCAGCCTATATTTCTTTTTTCTCTTCTCATTAAAAATTCAACTTTAATTTCGATCAACAATTGAGATGGTATTTTTAAGCCTTTTTTAAATAATAATGTAGAAAATTTTCATCCAATCTTGCTTATTTACTTTTTTTTTTTTAAAAAAAAGAAACAAAGCTTGACATTGAAAAATTGTTCGAAATGTACATAGTTTTCTTTTTTTTTCATTTCCATCAATATTTGATTAAATGATTTGTTTAAAAAAAAAAAAGAAAGCATAACTACTTGCATTATTAATTTCAAAGAAATTAATCGATTGAACTCAGTTCAATTTAATTCATATTTCTGAAAACTGAGACAGATTTTATTATTTGAACAAAATAATCGTTTGTATGTATTTCAGTCGTGGTGGATAAGTTTTCAATTTTTGCATTAAAATTTTTTTTAATGCTATTAAAATAAATTAAGATTTAAATAAAGCCTTCCCTTGTTGTTTCTTCATTCCCTACCTCCCTTCTTTCTCCTCCCCTCTATCTCTCTCCTTCCCTCTCTTCCTCTCCATTCATCATTTCGCATTCAGAATTCAACGGAAATCTTTTCATTTTACAAATCTATAAATAACTACTTTTTTTCTTTAAGAAAAATATACCCTTTTTATATGAAATATTGCAAAAATGAATGGTAAAAATATTGAAGGAAATTCACTTTTTTTTGATTTGAAATGAAATTTTAAGGCAAAGAAAAATATATGTTAAAATCAATAAGAGCTATTTTAAAATAAAAAAAAAGCTTGAAGGAAAGGAATGATTTGGACGGGAAAAGTAGGAAAAATTTTTAAATTAATTAACATCCAATCCATAAAAATTGTTTAAAAAAAAAGAAAAAATTTATTTATAAATTTTTACATTATAATAGCTTGGTAATAAATTAAATTTTATTTTTCGATGAAATTTTTCATTCCTCAGTTTTTGTTATTCACATGAATTTTTTTTGCTTTCCTTTCATCTGCACATTTTTTTTTAACTTTTTAAAAACGTCATAAAATATTTTCAAATTAACGGTGAACTCGTAAATTATCCATTAGGAAACACACGTAAATTTCAATTTTATTAAAACTATACATATCTTGAATTCATTTCAAATTACGTGTAATCTTCCCTCTCTCTCTTTCTAAATTACGTGTAATCTTCCCTCTCTCTCTTTCTCTCATTTTTCTTTTTTTTTTTAAATTTATCTGTTCATTATTCCAATTGTACAATTTTATTAAAACTATACAGCATTGTGTGGTCATTAATTTAGCTGCACAAATATCAACTTTTATCCGTTGATTGGTTTAACTGCACAAACATTTATTGATGTTGAACAATTTCCGTTGTTCAATGCTAACATTAAAACAGAAAAATTTTTGATCGAAAAAAAAAAGGGAAAGGGGAAAAGTAAGAGGGAATGATAGAAAAAGGTAGTTAAAAAAAGATTTTATTAATTCAATTTCAAACTATAATTTTAGGCACACTTCATTTATTTAAATAAAAATTGAGAAGAGAATTTTTCTCAATAAAAAAAATTAGCTTAAAAGTGGTTTTTTCTAAGTTTAATTTTTCAGCTTGTTAAGTTAGCTTTGGTTGAAGCGATTTTTGAATTTAATCCTGTAAAATCCATTTCATTTTGATATTGATTTTAAACATGAAGCAACAAGAAAAATTATGACCAAACTGATAAAGTATGATTTATAAAAATCTTGACAAAAATGAAAGAAAGAAAGGAAAAAAAAGAAAAATTTTCAAATGTCGAAGATTTCGTTTTCAAAAATTTCCCAAGCTAAGGATGAGAAAAAAAAAAGGAAGAAAAGGAAATAAAGTAGCAAAATTTCCGGTTAGCTTTTCAAATTCTAAACTACCGATTTTTTAAAAATTCATTTTCCTTTTTCCTTTTGTTCCCAGCAAAAGCGGAATGTCATTATCATTAAAATGCAGTCCGCCCCATTTTTCTCTTCAAGTCACAATTTTTTTGTTCTGGTAATTTCAAACAATTATTTGCATAAAAACTTGAAATATTTGAAGTAAACATATATTCTGATAGCATTTTTTCCCTGTTTTATAGTTTTTGAACAAAAAATTTAATTTAAAAAAAATTAATTTCTTTCGGAAAAAGTAAAAAAGTTTATCACTCCGAAAAAGATTTTTTCTAAGAATATTTGATTGAAAATTTAAAAAAAATGAATGTATTAAAATTTAAACCATTTGTGAAATGTTAGTACTTTTATTGAAACGGCGAAATTTCAAAAATACAAAATTATTTTGATGCAATTATTTTTAGCGATAAGAAACACAAAAATAAAAATTTTCGGAATGAATAATTTTCATATATTTTTTTGAAATGAAAACATTGGAATTGAAAAAAAAACGGTTTGAATTATTTCTCATTTTCTAATTGAATTTTAAATAACATTTTTTGCAAGTGATATGGACTTTAATAGGACCAAAACATAATTTACCTCTTCTTCTCTCTTTTTTCTTTTCATTTTCTACGTAAGAATTATACATGACAAAAATGGTTTTCACAGAAAAAAAAAACAAAATCTTGAATTTACACATTACACTTTTTTTGCAAATTTCAATAAAGGCAACCACATACATTGGACATTCATTTCCGGTTCATATAATTTCTTACTTTTGAATCATTCAATAGCATCTTTTTTTTTGCTTTTCTAGCTGGAAGATTTCAATCGACAATTGTTAAGCTTTGAATGAAAAACAAAATTCTTTTCATTTTTAAGCGTAAATTTCAATTTAACAACAATCTTTAGTTCATTTTTCAATCCGCTTGGATTTGTTGAAAACTTCACAAATATTTTGATCATTTTGCAAAATGATCAAAATATTGCTGATTGATGAATTTTCACTCAATAAAATCAGATAAAAAAAATTTAATTTGAAATTTTTTGCAAAATTGAGGAAAAAATGTTTTTGCTCAAATATTATATTGAAATTGTTAATGAAAAATTTTTTGTGTCACTTGTGTGAAGGAAAAGTAAGTGTAAAGGTTAAGTGAAACTTTGTTGTTTGTTACTACAAGCTTTCTTCTCTTATTTTTCACACAATTCGTTAATTATTTAAATACTCACTGATTGTGGTGGAGAAAAAAAAGTTGATAGCAGAGGGAGGGTGAAAAAGTGAGAGGATGGGTGAGGAAGAGACGGGGAGAAAGGAAAAGAAAAATTACTTGAAATGTAAGTGTGTTGTAAAATCAAAAGCAATTCAAATAAACTTGGCTGATTGATCTCATGATATTTTGTTTTTTGTTTTATTTTTCTCAATTGCATTTTTTTTAGAAGAAATTAAAATTTTAATACTTTAGTTTAAGCGCGCTTCGAAATATTTTACAAAATTTGAAACCAAATTGCAAAAAAAAGGAAATTTCCATTTTTTAAACCTAAGCAACGAAAAAAATAAACTATTTTCTTTTTGAAATTTCGCAACTAAATTTTTACATTTTTTTCCACAAATTGTTAATTTTAGCATTTTTCTTTTTGAAAAATTTTTTAAAAAAGAAGCATAAAGTGTTATTATTTATGAACTGAATGAAAAAAGATAGGATAATATTAGAGAATTGGAGAAAAAAAGAATGATGAAGTGCCTAGAATATCGATGGAAATCGTCCGTTTTTTTCCAAGTGAGATTCTGAAAAGAATTTTGTAAAAGCGATGAGATTTTTTTTTAAAAATAAAATTTCCATCCTTTTCTTTTTAACTTGGATACATTTCTTTTTGAAATTTGTGAAGAAAAACAAAAAAAGATTTTTCTTTTCAACTGTAAAAGTAATATCTTATTCACTACCTTCCATCGTCCTGATCTAATTGACAATTGAATAAATGGAAAAAAAATTTTTACTTCAGCTTTTTTTTTAAATTATCAACGGATACAATGTTATTTTCTTTTTCTTTCATTTTATTAACAAAAAAAAACGAAATCTTCAATTTTTTTTTCTTTCAAAAATTTCATTTCTCTTTACTAAACTTGTTTTCAAAGTTTTTTTTCATTGTTGCGAAAAATGCCAATACATTTATCTTAAGAAATACTTGAGTTTTTTTTTTTTCTTTTCCTTTGGTTTTAATGTGTATTTTCTATATTTCATATGGGAGGAGGAAGAGAAAGAGGAGGAGGACGGGAATGGCCGAGTTGAAAGTTGAAATATTGAGATTTGAGTAAAAAGAAATTTTTTCTGGAAATGGCTAAAGGGAAGAGGGTTGGAAGTGAACGGAAGCGAGAAACGAAAGACTGTAATTTATTTTTTCTAAATGAAAGAAAAACCGAAAATGTTGCTTATTTTCGATGAAAAAAATGAAGTTTAAATGATGAGAAGTGAAGAAACGGTCATTACATTTCGTTGCTTGTAGCATGGATTTGTTAATTCTTCACCTAACCTTTTCCTCTTCCTGTCACAACCACCACCAGCAACATTTCCATTAATAGGTTCCCCCATCTGATACTGCGCCAACTTTTACCACTTCCTCCAACTTGTCAGATTTGTGTCAAAGCTTAGAATACATGGAAAACATTTTTTTCTTAATTTCTCGACCTTCTGTCATCTGTCTGTTGAAAAGTTTCATTTCCCTTCACCGTTTTTCATCTTTTTCCTCATCTTTGTACTACTAACATTCCTCACTTCCCTCAAGTTAAACATACAAACACACAAACACGCAGACAAACATGATTTCATTAAAACACCAATGCTAACAAGTTTGAAACTTCATCCGAACCTCGATAATCAATCCGATAAACACAGTCACATTAAACTTCAACATGCATCCAACATACATATGAATACTTGCAAATAACAGACATAGCACAAGATATAAATTTCCAGAATAGATTGATTAAGTTCGATTGGATGTGTTGCAACATTCATCTGCATGCAGAACAACTTGCTTCATTAGCAAGCAATGAATGGGGCATGGAGGTGGAAGAATGCTAGGCTAGAAATCTGTGTTATTTACTTCTTCAGTTCATCATCGATATCGGATCGATGATATCCACGATCGTCATGATCCTTCATCATGCCATCAAACTTTATCTCTTTAAATTATCAGGATTATCAGTATCATCACAACCTTCTTTTTGACAAATCCTATCCTTTTTTTTCAATTAAATTATTAATTTTCCCATAGACAAAATCTACATTCAAAGGAATAGATAATTTCAATTTGCAAGTTTTAGGAATTAAAAATTTTCAATTGTTTCAGTATTAAACAATGAAATTAGCTTTTTACATTAATAATAATACGTCAGTAAAATTTAAGCAAAAAAAAATCCAATATTCCTCAAAAATAGATAATGGATCAGCAAAATTTATTTTAAATTATCGATATTAACCATTGTTGTTGGTCCTCTTCAAGGAACCAAATTGCGACCATTCAAAAGTTACCGATAAATTTGCATTAATTTAAATTTTAAAATGGCAAAAAAATTAAGGCACAGTTGTTATACTTTTCGCTTTTGCAGAAATTTCACTTAATTTGTTAAATCTTAATCATCAGCTCTTTTTCTTTTGTTCGATTGGATGTCGCAATGGCTATAAATTATTCTTGAACTTCATTCCTTTTCTTCTCTGTAATCCTACCGATAAATTCATTAATTTGATTGGTCATTTCCAAAATTTCACCTCTGAATCATTTTATTTTCCAAAAATTAACTTATTTTTGGAAATCATTCAGGGAAAGCTTTATCGTTGACATTCTAGTAACATCAAAATTTTCAATTTTTTTTTTCAATAACTTATACGAAATCTTTAAAAACAAAAAAAATGAATGGGAAGAAGAGAAAAACGTATTGATTGGGTGAAATATTGAAACGCTCGGCTAGAAATATTTCTAAATTCATGAATTTTGCATCATTGCGTGATTTCTCGAATACAGATTGTTAGCGGCAAAGTATGTTTACAATCCATCAATCATATCACTTTCTGGGCTAACATAAATCCGGAATTTGATTGAAATCGTCGAGAATAATTTTCTGTCTATAAATTTCAGTTCCAAAATAAACTTTTTACTCCTTCTCCCATTCAAATGTTAATCGATTATAGCAATAGAAAATGAAATTGAAAAGGAAATTTTGATCAATTTCACTAATGAATTCATATTTATGCTTCTCTTCTCAACTAACTCATTTATTCAAAATGTCACAAATTATTTTTCAACTTTGTTAAATTATATTTCAATAGAAAATTCCCTTTTTTCCTTTTCTTTGTTCTTTGATGAAAAAAATCACTTTTATAAAACATTAAAAAAAATTTTTTTTTCATGCAAGTCTATTCTCGGTTTTCTTTTTTCTCTGCCATATATTTCTATCAAATTTATTTTCCGAGGAAAAAAAAGGCTTCACATTAATATTTTAATTGACAATTGTATATGCTTGGTAGAAAAGAGAACAAACAAATTTTTCCTTGGATCACAAAAATTATCAATTTTTTAAATTAAATTTAAAGATTCCCACAAATATTCAAAATCAAAAATTAATAATAATTGAATAATAATTTTCATTATCTGTCGATTGCAAATTCCAATGTAATTTTTCGATTTTTCTTTTTTAAAATAGACGAAATTTTAATAAAATCTTTGAAAAATGATTAAGAAAAAATGAATCTTCAAAATGCCAAAGCAAACAACATTTTTATTGAATAAACTTCAGCAAGAGAAGAAAAAAATGCAAACAATCACTGATTGACGATATTTCTCATTAATTTTATTTTTCAATTTGAAATTTAAAAACAAAATTTTCTAATTTCTCCAAACACTAATTTTTATATTTCAATTAAAATAACGGGGAAGCAAATGGCAAAAATGAGCTAATTTTGATAACGATAAATTCAATTTAAATAAGTTTAATTGTTTAGGGAATTAATAACGGAAAAAATTTTCATTGAAATTAATGAAATTTATTGACGAAATAATTTTTTAACAGTTCAAAAACTAAGCAATTTATTGTTTTTTTTTTTTCTTTTCAAATTAATTATCCCAACGTTATTGTGATGAATTTGAATTGCTTGAGTGAGGAATTTCTCAATTTTTATTTAGGACTTTTTCCTTGTCATTTTGGAAATATATCCATACTAATTTTGAAATTATTTAGATTTTTGCATTACAACACACACACAAACACACACACACACACACACACACACACATAAACACGCAGACATACACAAACACACGCACACGAACACACATACACACACACACACACAACCGATACACATACACATACAGGCACAGACAGTCACACTTACACACACAGATACAGACAGGCACACACACATACACACATACACACATACACACACATACACACACATACACACTCACACACACTCACACACACTCACACACAAACATACACATACATACACACACAAACACACACATACATACACACACAGAAACACACACACCACATACACATATGATATCAAAACAAGAAAATCGGAAGCCTTTTTTGTAGATATGAGAAACCAGTCATTTCATGATTGATGAAAATTTTGTACCTTTTTAAAGCATTTAAATTCCTAAAGTTTCAGATGAAAATTTAGTTAATTTAACAAAACTTTATTAATTAGAGTTTTTTTTATCCCAAGAGTTATGATATGAATTTCAATGATGAAATCAGGAAATCTTTTAAATCGTTCAAAATTCTCTCTTTGTGATTGCAATTATTTTCACTTTCAAAAAAAAAGTCTAACAACAATTATTGACTTTTCTATCATTTCCATCAAAATATTTTAATAAAAAAAACACTGTTCATCTAAACGAAATTACAAAAAGAAAAAAAATTACCACTGGGAATTTCAAATGAAAATTTTCAAAAAGAATTGATAAAAAAAAAAACTAAAAATTCAAGCTTGATTTAACAGCCTTCTTTTCGCCCATCTCCATCCAGCAATTGTAATTATCATTAAAATGTTACAAATGCATATGCGTAAAAATAGTTGGCAGAAAATTTAAAATTCCATGTTCCATGTTTATTTCATTAATTCAGTGTAACAGAAATAAAAGAAATTAAATGAAGTTTAAAATTTGTAGTTAAAAAAAATTTTTAATAATTTGAATTTGGATTAATTTTTATGTTTACCTGAATGCAAAATCACTTTAAATGTGCTAAAAATTTTACTAAAAATTTAATTCAAAACTTAAAAAGGAAAAACAGTGGGTTTTTTTTCATTAAATTTTGTGAATAAATTATTGAACGCTATCGAGAATTTGAATACTGTCAATATTAAATATTATTGAACGCTTCGCATATGAACTACGAAAAAAACTGAAAATAATTCAAACATTTATTGCAGTCATTTCATTATTATTTTGTTCGACTAGTGATATGTGATGTTACAATGCTGGATTCAGCATCACATATATCACTAGTCGAACACTTCCCAAGCGTTTAGGACTGCGTGATGGATCTGCTCGCATCCTTCGCCGATACATC
>JABVXS010000793.1:0-23123 GCA_013365335.1 Madathamugadia hiepei | reverse complement strand
CATGCGACTACTGGATTTACCCAACCGACCCGTCGCTAAGGTCTGTCGTCGGGGAACCGACCGTTCACGATCGAGACAAATTAGTAGTATAATTAAACCTCAAACTTGGTTTAAAAAAAAAATCAGGGTACTGAAATCCGAATTTTATTTTTGGAGTGGCATAAAATTTTCGTGCAAGGCTTTTTATAATCTTGAATAGCTACACAACTTATGGTTGAATTTGAGCACTGGAAATAGTTCGTTCCATCAAGCTTATGTTATCGCTTCTGTAAAGTTTTCTGTTCACGTTGCAAATTTTAATTTCTACCAGGATTCATCTTATACTTTTTTTTGTGACTGGTATTGTCTTAAGTTTCCTGTCTGAAACACTGGAGAAGCTTTGTCTTGTAAAGCAGATATTGGATACTAATTCGAAATGCTTAAACTTTTTGCGGATTTCTATTGCAGAAGCGACACGGCCGATTGCGTTTTGTCTTGTGTGTTTTATGTTAAATTGTCACTATACAATAACACTTCTCATTGGTGCAATACTGCTTGGAGAAATAATGTCATGTATTGCTCAGTGCTAACGCCATTAATTTTTTTAGACATTGTGAAATGTTGAAACTTCGAAACCTTGGCATGTACTTGAGTACTGTTAAATTGCGCTATTGTTCTACTCGTGAATCTTCTCTGCTGATTAGCTTAGTAGTTTTAGTAAATTTAGAAAAATCAACTTTGTCAAAATAATCTTCGATGATTCCACATATCGGTAGAAATTTAGGAAAGGAAGCTCTTTTTGAAAATAATTTGGTATAATAAGGGAAGGCGTGGCAGGGTAGTGGATTCTGGGTGTGATCTAAAACTTGGTTGGTCCTGCCTGCCTGTTATTAGTATCTGTGTTGTGCATGAAAATTTAACGTTCGTGACAGGTTTAGAATGGCTATGAGCTCTTAAGTTTACGGTATGCAGTATTTTAAGTGATTTCAAAAAATTAAATGTTTTAGGTGGATTGGGAAGCTAAATTAATCATTTTCATCATACTAGCAACTGAGGGAGTAGTCGGTACACCGCTTACTGTATCACATAACTGTTAAAGCTGAAGTTGTATTCTTATGTACAGACGACAAATGCTGTTCTGCCGTAGTAGGTTCTTTTTTTCCGAGTAAAAATTTACGAATTCATCGCCGTAGTAATTGCATGTTTCTGCCTGAATGCCCTGTGTTGTTTAGTGTGTCACGATCAGCGTGTTACTGCCAAGTAACTTCTGAAATTGTTGTCCATGCCGAATTATCCATTTATTGCTCAAAGTCATGTTTCCAAATAGTCACGATGGTAGTGATAAATGCTGAAAAAAGGACTTTCACGTGTGCTTTAAATTGAATTCATTTTTTGACTAGGTCTCATTTCGAAAACTCTTGCCAAATGACCTGACACTCTTTTTTTTAGTCTATTTCTAAAATATAGTGTTGTCCTAAGATATTTTTTTTTATAGGAATCTTTAAAAACTGAACTGCTAAAATAAGTAGAATGCAGCTTATGGCAGCAAACATGCTTAGGAGTCTCTGTGTGGTGCTACACCCAGTTATTCTGATTTGTAAGTAGACCCAGTAACTTAATCAGGATTTTGTTCTTTGAGTTGTTCATTGCATGTTTTTGAAATTTTGAAGTTGAGATTGATTTTTTAGAAAATTCAGTGGAATTTCAGAACACGACTTGTCATATGTGCCAGGTGCGCATCATCATGAATTTGCTTTGCCAAATGGTGATGCACTTGGACATGAAAGGTGCATCACCTCAGCTGGCTTACCCTTAACAAAATCAGAAAGTACGGACGGTAGAAAGAAGTTGTCAAACGGTATGTTACGGTTACATCGGATAATGACTGAAGAAGAACTTGCACAGGGCAAGGAACCGCGTTGGACGGAGCTCGAAATACGCGGTTTGTTTTTCTTCAGCTCAAATGGATATGGTGGAGAAGATTCTCGTGAATTTAATCAAAAAAGCAATTTCCAATTGAATAAGAGAAAGTAATAAACATTAAAAAAAGTACGCGGTGGTCTCTTTTATGTTTTATCATTTAAACATATCGCTTATTGCGATTAATGATTATGGTCTGACTTCCAGTTTGCTTCTTCGATTACCAGAAAGAAAGAAATAAATCGTTTGCAGGTCGTAATCTAAGTCCATTTTTGTGGGAAATGAGATGCCTTACCGCTCTCTTTTTGTACAAAAACCATCTAACGAGGTGATATTTGTTATTATTCATCTCCCTCTTTTTTTTTTTATAAAAACAGGAAAAATAGATGGCATGCTGACAAAAATGTGGAATCTTCGAAGAATTCTGATGCTAGGGATTAGTAGTATGTTGTTCATCCTGCTCCACAAACTTTTAATTTTTTCAGAATTCCTTGTGAAATTTCGAAGTTAGAAAATCTGACGGTGCTGGATTTGTCAGAAAATAAACTACGTAGTCTGCCAGCCGAGCTGGGCGATATGATCTCTTTATGTCATCTTTACCTCAATGGAAATCAAATAAGGGTCCTTCCTTATGAGCTGGGCAAACTGTTTCGTTTGCAAACCCTCGGTTAGTGGTCTTGTATTCCACTTTCAAAATGTGCAGTGAATGATTATTACCTCTTTTTTAGATCTTCGATCAAATCCGCTTTCTCCCGAAATTAATAAAATTTATTATGAAGCTGGACCTCAGAAATTGCTTCGATTTTTGTTAGATCATCTGGCAAGTATGTTTATAATTTTGCATTTAGTGCAGGAATAAATACTTTAAAGCGTAATCAAGTTTTGTTTCAACATTTGTGATGCAGACTTAGTTTCTTATGATCATGGAAATCATTGAAAATTTTCCTAAATTGGTTACCAGAGTATGGAAACTTCCTTGTTATATTTTGGCTTGCATAGTGCTTCCAGTCATTTGTTGCAAGATTTTTGAATGACTTTTTCAAAAACTTGCATGCTGATGTATTTCAGTAAATGCGACAGTACCTCCAGATCGTCAATGGGTGATGATAAGGCACGCAGATCCTGAAAGACCGATCGGTATCGAACGTGTTAAAATAATTATTCAGTAAAACACGATTTCTCCTCTCTGGCCACTTACTCTTGACATCTGACATCATTTTCTTTTAATTTACATGTCCCTTTATATCTCCACTTAAACAGTTTTGACATATCGAAAATTTTTTAAATTAGGATTATTGTCATATCTTTCGTTACATTCAGCAACGTTCACTGTTCTCTGCTATAATGTTTTGTGTGATAAATATGCTACGAACAATCTCTACTCATATTGTCCATCCTGGGCACTCAATTGGGAATATCGAAAAGCAGCAATTTTAAAAGAGATTCGACATTACGAAGCTGATATTATCACCTTGCAGGTATGTTTGTTTTGTTTTTCAGGTTTTCGATTTCGTTATCCTTTCCTTGTGAGCATTTGTCGTGATTTTTCATTCTAGAAATCATGAATTTGTTTAGGAAGTAGAAACTGAACAGTTTCGTTCTCTTTTTCAACCGGAGCTGGAGCAAATCGGCTATGTGGGCATTTTTTCACCAAAGTCGCGGGCGAAAACGATGGGTGAGGAAGAACGAAAATTTGTTGATGGTTGTGCGATCTTCTGGAAATATGAGAAGTGTGTTGGATTGTATTTTTTTTATATGGTTTTGGCTACATTTCAATCTTAATTTGAAACCAGTGCTTGTCAGTAATTTAGTATAGAAATAGAATAGGGAGTAGCTTTTCAGTGATTATCATTTGGACGAATAATTTTTTTTTCTGTATTTTCGCTTATTTGATGCAATTTGCTTTCTAATCTCGATTTATTAGTGATTTAAAAATTTACTTGAGATTTCGGTTGCTGAAAAACTATATTTCAAGATTTGAGTTGGAAAAGGAACATCTTATTGAATTCACTCAAGTAGCTATCAGAAAAGCTCCAACAAGTGAGAAAATCTTGAATCGTGTTATGCCAAAGGATAACATCGCTCTTTGTGCTGTTTTCAAAATCAGGGAGAATGTCTACGCTAATCGTTTGTTCATTCTTTTTTCTCTCTTTTGTTGTGTGAAATTACTGCTGGTGCGATGTAGTTGTTTTACTTGTCTTTCTTAATTTTAAGTTTTTCCGGAAAAGTAACTCCTGTGAAAACAATAGCTGTTTTCCTTTATCCTTGTTTGCCCAGCTCGTTGACTTCTTTCGCCTCTTATACTGGTGTGCAATATCGTTCTTCTATTGTTTTGTTTCCAAGGTCCTTTTCCTTGGTGGTGCGTTACGAATATTCAACTGGATCGTTGAGCTTCTTCGTAAGGGTTCAGGGACGAATATTCCACCTGTCGTGGAGATTCTTCACCTGATACTGTCGGATTCTTTTGAATCTGTACTGTTACGGTTCTTTGTACGTTTGCTGCGGGAGACTTCCGTGTAAAATTTATTGCTTCCTCACACTCACACTTGGGTAATTAAGCCTTTATTCGAGTAGAATAATAAATAATGAACGGGTTGGAAATACGAATATAGTAAACAATGTGATGACAATTCCAAAGAAGTCGAAGTCGGGGCTGGTTGAGACGGTCGATTCCAGTGGTGAACTGAATTATGCCTTTTGAGAATAATTGTTATAGAACAGTTTTAAAACCTCGTATACACCGTTGACCTACAAGGAATTTTTGAGATAAAGATTACGATGTTTGAACAAACAAGACGTCGGCATTTGTGATTAATCAAAGGACTACAATTTGCAGTTCACGAAGATTTACATTGTTGGAGTTAACGAGGGTTTACAACTTCTGTAGCTAACGAAGATTTACTATGTGTTCAAAGAGTTTGTTCCGACTTTAGAATTTTATGTTCACGAAAGGATTTCGCGATTAGATGACTGACCCATAGCATTTTCGTTTTTTACGAATCGGTTTCGCCATTGTGGCGACAACTCTTATTGCTACCATTTTGGCAAAACCGATTGACTACTAAGAATTGAAGTTATAACACAAGGAAAATAATATAAAGTTCCAGATAAAATGATAATTTGTAATCGTAATTTTGTGTTCATGTATTTCGGAATTTTTTTGTTTCTTCATTCTCCGTTAAAAATCAGTTAATATTCGATAACTTTTTTCGGTTATTTCGGATTAACTGTTCCTTCAGCAGCAAAAGCTTTGGTAGGTTTCTTTATTGTTCCTGCAGGACAAATGACTATGGCTCCAACCGATAATGTGGTTGGAAATCCGCTTGTTGTTAGTACTGCACATATTCATTGGGATCCCGAGTTCTGTGATGTTAAGCTGATTCAGTCAATGATGTTGGTGCAGGAGATAAATACTTTGCTGGATGAAGTACGTTTTTTCTTTGAAGGTTTGAATTTAGTTTTTGTTTTCTGGTTTACTCAGAAACGTTATTTTCTTTCTTCCAGATATCGGAAAGATGTCGTATTACACCTCAACAGATACCAGTTCTAATTTGTGGCGATCTCAATTCACTTCCTGAATCAGGTTTCATGCAATTGTATTGCTGTGTTCTTATGATTTTAATGTTTTTACGCAAATGAACGAGTGGAAATCTGGAAACAATCATTCGTGGATCTCAAAGTTACTGAACTTTCATTCTTTAAAGTTTTGTGGGAACTTTTTAGGAGTTGTGGAATTTCTATCGAAAGGAGCAATTTCAAGAGAGCATCCAGATCTCAAGGAATTCCGTCAGGATCCTTGTATTACACGTTTTAGTTCATCTGATAATCCGGCAGTTTATACTCACGGACTCAGGCTTGACTGCGCTGTGGACCTTAATTCAATGCCGTTTACAAATTACACGTTGGTTTTTATTTTGAAAACAAGTAGTATACAATATCTATAGTCGTTTAAAAAATATATATATGTATATATTTTTTTGATTCAGAAAAACAATGCAGTGCTTCGTGAAGAAAATTGGGTGTGAAGCGTTTGTATTAAATTTTTTGCTTGGTCATATTAATCAGATTTTTTTTATCAGTCATTCACAATAAATATCTGCGAAATGTCAGGAACGCTGAATTTCAGGCTTGAATTTAAAGGCGTTATCGATTACATCTTCTCGACGCCGCAATCAATAGCTCGTTTGGGAGTATTGGGACCGTTGAACATGGATTGGGTGCTGGCGAATAAAATAATCGGTTTCCCACATCCCCATGTTCCCTCAGACCACGTCCCGATAATGGCCCAATTTGCAGTTATCCCAACGAGCCATCAACGTACCCAGCCTGTTATTCATCACTATGGTAACAGCCACTCCAGTACATTTGGTGCTGTTGGTCGATAAAATTTCCCGAAATTCCGTATCAAATTTGCATAATCTCAGGAAGAATTTATTATTTGTCAAGTCGTCATGTTCTATTCATTGGATCATTGTCATATATTTTAGCTATATCGTCATTAGAATTTTAATACGTGAATTAGATTGACCCTAAGTGTGATTTTTACTGCTATGGCTTTGGTTGTATTTAAACTGATTTTTCGAAAATTAGCGATATATTTGATAATTGGAGAATTCCTGAAGGTGGAAAGTTGCAAAAATTGGATGAATTTATTTAGTGTGTCCGTTTTGTATTAATGATATTAATGATAGTCAACAGCACATTTGAAGAATGTTGCCCAATTGGTTTTGGCTGCTATGTGCCTTTTAAGTTCTTGTCGAAGATTTTTTTTGTAACTGTTCACTTTTCATTCCAGGCACCAATCAGTTTAGACTTCTAAATGTTTTTGCTGCATTGCTCTACCGAATTTCTGAAAATATTTATTGTGTTGCGAAAATAATCTCATGAGAAATACTTTCAGGTTCTGTCGTGGGCATTAATTTTTCGTACTCCTTCCATTTCAGTTAATAAAGTTTTCATTTCATTAGATTATTTTCGTATCTGCGTTCTTAATGTTTAAGTATACCTCGTCGATTAATTCCTTCTTTTTTTTATCTTCGCATTACACTTGGCTTTAAAATTTGCCTGAAAGGCAGCCTTTTGTGAGGAGGACGTTAAATAATTGGTAGTTTAGTTTTGTGATTGGCCTGTTTTTTCATTCATTGATATTTTTCTAATTTATCAGTCCCTCGTATTTCTAAAATAGTTGTTAATTCCAACCTTTTCCAAAGTATTGTATTATTCTTTCCGAGCTGTTTTTGACTTTTGTAAAAGGCATGAAAATTCATCAGGTAAACCAGGCTTCAGCAGCCAGTATGATTCGTAAATGGTTCGCTTTTTGGAAATGCCTTTGGCTGTCATTTTCTGGAAATTTGTCACAGTTTGTCTTATTTTGTTTATTGTGTGTGGTAAATATAAACAGGAAGCAAAATAACAAGCCTTTTTTGTTGTTCACTATCATTGACCGTTGTAACAAGAGATTTTGATGTTGCGAGTTTTTTCTAGGCATCTTATTATTATAATTCTTTTCACCTACAATTGAGTTCAGCGCGTAATTTTAATTACTGCGCGTCTGAGTCTATGTGATATTAAGATTCATTTAACGTTTGATACAAGCATGAACGGCACTGCTTTCTTTTTTCGCATCCTGAGAACATTCATCATGGTTCCCATTAATATTTACATGTAACTGAAACCATTATTTAACACGTTTCCTTCATTTATACCCATGATCTCTTTTGTTAAAGCCTTTTTCATCGGATAAAATTCCAATCGTACACCTTAAACCTATCGTACTAAACCCTTAATGACGTGTATCGACTGAAACTGATTCTGCTCGAATCTCAGTAATTCAATCTGTTAGCCAGCCAGTTTCCTGGAATTTTCATTTTGAAGATTGAGGCAATCGATTGTCACTCTCAAGTTTTCACAGCTAGAATCCCGTTATGAATGATAGCCTTCATAACGTTAGCTACCACTCAGTTGATTATCACGAAAGGAATTGAAGTGTTCTGCGGATATATTGAATACATCATGGTTTGTTTCAATTTATTCGCATTTCCTAATCGACATCTTAGCTGCGTTTTGCAATTTACAGATCACATCCATCCTCATCACCTTAGCCTTTAATTTTACATTTAACGTAGCGAAGATCTGCCAGTTATTGTTGATATTTGGACAGCGGTCTGACGAGAAAGCAGCATTGCTTCTTGGATGTGATTGCCAAGTAAGGAACACTACCCACCGCTGTATTCGTCATCGGAAATTTTCTTCTTACGATTTTGGTAATGCATTACTTTTATGGTAAAAGTACTTCTTTAGCTTTGCCGCTTGCTAGTTTCGTGATATTTATACGTGAATTCTTCGCATTGATGTTACTCTTCACTGGGAAGCATAAACTATGCAGCCTCCAGCAGGCTATGATGTTACCTGAAGCTTCTTTGTGAACCAACGAACTGCAACGGCTGGGCAGCAATATCCCATCCAACGCATATACATTGATGAAACGCACTGCAACTAACACTCACCATTGTAATGAAACAAACTGCCATACTTCATCACGTAACGCTTCGATAGATGATCAGAGTTAATTAAAGCTGCAATACGAACATTGGAAAAAGACAAGTTATCCTCTCCGTACTGTGAAATGCACCAGCAGTCACAACATTTCCAAATATTTTGCTCCACTCGATCGTGCGACCAATACTGATAGTTGTCCCATTTTTACATTCGCTCTTTTTCTGTTACACAGGCTCAGTACCTCTGTCTCCTCAAGCCTTTTCGAGATTCAAGTCATTTCCTCTCATGGTAGGTAGGAAAAAATGTCACCTCTACCAGTCTTTAGTGCACAACAAATTATTTCCATGTCATCTCTTCCCGAAAACATCATTTTCACCTGCCTTCTACAAAGCACCCTGAAATATAATCCAGTTTGCTTGGACTGATAAAACCAGCAACTTTTATGTGACAAAAGACACATACGCCAAAAAATATTTCATGAAAATACACGATATGAAATGGAAAATCACCGAGTGCCGTAACACATCTGCGCTTTTGGAGGAAGTTCGACATATAAAAAAGCCACAAATCCGACAAGACGGATTAGTTAAACCCAACCTACAAAAATTAGTATTCCCGCAGAATTCCCATCTCTACATTTTGCAAGTATATTTCTTTGCTCGTTTTTCACTCTCCCACATGGCAAAGGACAGCTTTTCCGAAATATTTTTAGATCACAATGCGGAACATTTATAACAGTGGGTCCTTAAGAAATGATTTAACAAAAAAGCTAGCTGAGGCGATGATATCGAGGAATGCAAAAAAACTGCAAGTGGAACAGTAGGCAAATAAGGTCAAGGAACACTGACAACAGTTACTGAATATTCGTGACATCAATTAGGTTTCCTGTCTTTTGGAGCCATTAAAGTGTATCCTACTTAACAGAACAATAACTTGTAAAAGTAGAACCCAACCTATAAGAGTCGTAGACTGTAGAAACTTGAAATTTTTTCCAATTAAACTGAAAATACTGAGTGAACAGACTGAAATATCAAAAATGTGGTAGTGTGCGCAAAATGAGCACACTCGAAACAGTGACATCTCTGAGAGCCAGAAAACACATTCTGTTTAAAGTGAACAGGGAAACCAACATTACCAAAAAAAAAACTCAACATGTCAAACAAAAAAACGTTGTGACGAATTCGTAATTCAATGAGGTATAAAACAATCGAGCTAATGGATGTTTAAAAAAAACAAGTTAATACATTTCTGATACAAGTGAAAGGAGGAAATTCACGAAGAGACCAAAGACAAACAATGTGTAGAATTAAGTCGATGGAAACAAAAGTTGATCGGGACCTGAGTTAGTAGCCATAGTACAACGAACGAATAAAATAACAAGAACATCCCTGAGTAACAGTAAAATGCACTGAACAGCCACGAACACACAAACATACAGTGGCCACATTTTATATTCCCAAAAGCGTCAACGGACGATCTACTCGACTAAACGGAAAAGTTCTACATCCCACTTGTCTATGCTTGAAATTCTCTATCCAAATACTTGAAAAAAAGGAATTTCACTTTTTTTACAAAAAATATTTACAAAAAGATGTATTATACCTACTTGCATCAAATATTGCGTCAGCAAATATTTACTTTTGCACATCCCATGTCATGCTTCTTGATTTTCTGAACGATTACCTACGACACGATAGTAGTGAACAGAAATGCCAAGTGGCTGCTGACGTTTTTCCTAATGGGAAAAAGGCGAATGATGAAGAATCCAACAAACCATAAGATAAAAGAAAACAGTGAGGTATAAAAAAACACACCGAGCTTGTTTAACTGGACAAAGCAAAACATTAAGACAAATGCGAAGAATTTCGCAAAAATTTAATCGGAATCTAATATACAATTTTTTTGCAAACTAAAAAAAAATAACGACAAATAGACCGAAATAAAAAGAATGGAGATTGAAAAAAAAATAACCTGAGTTGGTACCTGAAATGGTGAAAACAACACCTGAGGTGAAGCCAAGAAAATGAAAAAACAAATTGTTACTTAATTAAAAAGCATCCCTGAAAAGAACGATGAGGTGAAAAACTGAAATGTTCATTGACGTGAATGCTAGAAAAGTTGATTTTTTTGCTCGCTATGCGAAATTTAGCTAAGAGAAAATTATTGGGAACTAAATGTAGCGGGCAAAAAAACGGAAATCAATAAATGAATCAAACCCGCTAGCATTTGGAAGCGGAATATTTGATCAGCTACAAATTTCAACTAGCAACAGCCATCGTTTAGCAATCATGTAGAACTATAGTTTGAAATCATTGTAAAACATTAAAAAAACTGAATTGCGCGGTTGTGGTTTTATTCCCTAAATCAGAACGGAAGCCAAGAGGTTTTAGGCAACACTGGCATCAGGCTTAAATGAAGCTTGCAATGGGGTACTTTGGATGCCTTTCAGATGTTCTTCATTAACCTGCAAACGATGCTCCAGAGCTGTATTAAATGTATCGGTTGCATTTGCTTTCAAATTAGAAAGGAGTGGAGTAGCAGCTTTTAAAGCATCATTATCAACAGCAACAGCATCCGTGCTACTAATTTGCAAATGATGATGGTGATGATGCTCCATGGCACTACTTTCACGAAGTCGTTTAGCATCACGTTCTTCGCTTCTTGTTTTTTTCGAATGCCGTACACGCCGACATCGAGCAGCCAGTTTACGAGTCACATCACGAAACACTTCCCAAAATTCATCCTCATTAGGGATTCGATGCATCATCACTTTACGACACACATCTAGAACACGCCCGTGTTTTAAAAGACTTGTAGTACAAGTTTCATCCAATTAACAAATTATAAGCGAACAATTTTGATCAGAGAATTATTCAATCTATCCGAAGTTTCAATTCGTTAAAAAGCCTCATGATGTCTAAAAAACTTACAAGCAATGTAATGAATGCCTTCCTCCGGAAGGTTTTTATAAGTTGAATGATTCGGACCAGCAACAGTCGTTTGCGCCATTAACTTGGTGCCAAATACCCGCTTTTCCGCCAACATTTTCGAAAGGAACGCCATTGCTTTACGTACGTCATCATCACACCGACGATTTTGGTGAAACTGATGAATAATTTGCTCTTCGCTACAAGGTGTAAAACCTGAAACTGCATTGAAATGAAAGCTCACCAAGTCACTTCCAAATGACATGATACAAATCCTAGTCATTCTGAAATTAAAACCAAAAATTACTAACCTGGATCTGAAAGATAAGCTTGGGGCACCGGAATTTTTATATCTGAAATGCTGCCTTGAGAAATGCCCTTCTGACGTATGAATTTCACATAATCATCTGATACAGGTTTCTGCAAAAAAAAAAATGAAAATTATGACAGAGATAAATATATCCCATGAAAAAAAGATCGATGTTCATAAGTTTTGTACTCTGATTAAAACATTCACAGCACCTCCATTGCATAAAATAATACCTTTCTACAGGGTGAAGATGTAGTGAGATGTTGCCGTTGCTGACGCACTAATGTATTTTGCGAGCTTTGACTACAGTTTAACATCTGTTGAACCAAATGTTGATGAGCTTGCTGATTTCGCCCAGCTAATGCTTCCAGATGAGTCGGAAGACCACAGCTCAACTGGAATGATTCTATTGAACACCAGATCTACTGCGTTAAAGCTATGCTAGGGTTTTGCTAATGTGAACGCTTCATCAAATACATTTGCTAAAAAATTTATGTTGAATGATTTCAGTTTACCAATATGCACTGATTCTTCAATTTGAAAAAAAAACCAGGCACTACGTTCATTTGAATGAACGTAAGTGGTCCGATAAAACAACGTACTGTTTGATCAACGACATCTAAGGAACTTGAATGAAGTGGCGCAGGATGATCCCGTTTAGACTGCTGTTCTTGCCGTGTTTGCTGCTGTATGTGAAGCAGCTGCGTTGATGACGACTGTCCCAGATGACCTTGACCATTCACAATCAACTGATGCAGTAGTTGCTGTTGCAGAAGCAACGGATTTAGTGAAGATAACGAATCTAACTTCGACGCGAACACATGTGCTGCATTCTGTAATTAAAAACCAAAAACTATTATTGGAAGCCGGACTTGCAGCTCAGAGAAAACGAAACAAGCAGATCTTTTCAATTCATAAGATCCTTTTATTAAAGACATAGAAGGGTTAACGTTTACATGAAAAATTCTCAATCGGAAACTTACATCCGTATTGCTAATAACACTCTTCGTCACAGCCGAAATAGGCGCTGAGCATATATCATTATTGTTGTCAATGCTAACGGGATCAATTTGCGCATCACCTAAAAAATTCAACAAAACAAATTATCTCTTTCTCATTTAAATTCTATTCATTTCAAATAAAAGAAAAAATCTTTTACAAAAAAAATTATCCAGAACGAAAACTGAAACACAACCTCATTGTGAAGTGTATCAATTGTTACTAAGGGAATTTTCAACTAAACCAAAAAAACAACGCATTAAACAGATGCATCATACAATAAACCATTCCATAATTTAATTAAAAACTGTTAAAAATTCAACTGAACAGTTTTCATTGTTTCCTATCTTGGGATTACCATTTGAATCACATTTTCGATCGAGACAAGATGAATTCCATCTTTTTATTGATCCAAGCTGTAGCTGTTCTTGTAGGTTTGGTGGCAAAATTGGACTCGTTTGTTGTAATAACGATGGAAATAACCAGGGATTCCACTGTAACAGTGGGCTTGGTACTGAAATGAAAGAGTTTAACAGAAGTGAAGACCTTGAATGAATTAATATCTTATCAGAGTGAACAGTCTTCGCAAAAAAGTAGTTGATAAATTTAAAAAAATTTAATTCTTCAAAATCTGAAAACAAACAACTGACATGTAGGCAATGGCCTCAATGCAACAGGACACTCAGGAGTGACCACATTCTTCCGAGGAGTTGACGAAGAACTTGCCACAGAATTCCCCAATTCATTACCGGTTGCAGCACAAACCTGATTCATTAGAGCCTGCATATTCCTCTCAAAATGCTGCTTCATTTCCTGCACTTCTCTGAAAGTTGAAATATCCAATACACCAATGAAGAAGATATATATTGTCCAAATGAAGCAGACAGAAGTTTCCAGGACAGAAAAGTTCCTAGCTTTCGCTAAAAGCTTCTTTATAATTGAAACTTTCCAGCCTATTAACCAAAACATTCTAGAGGCGTAAAAACTATAAAAGACAACAAATTCTATTATGGCTTCGAGGGACCACGAAAATAGTGTACCAGACATGTGACTTTAATAACATTCTATTTAAATGAAAACTGCGCGAAGAGCTTCATTAACAATTCTACCGGAAAAAACCGAAAGCATTTAGTAGTTAACGGAAGGAATCCTGACATGCACCTATCAATATGGTAGGCAATGACGAGATTATGAACACAAATAATCAAAGTAAAAATTGCTCTTAAAAGTAAGCAAAACTGTTTTGAACGACAATACAAGTTAATAAAAGAATCTTGTACATTACAACATATTCTGATAATCCATTACTAGAAAATCGTCGGTGACCATTACACTTTTTTCATCTACTTAGAACTGACTTATTTTATGAAACTCGTCTGCGATGAAGGCATTGAACGGTGTTCCAACCGTTAACACGCAGAGAAAAAAACTGATGTTCTAGACCATATACCGAATGGTATTTAAAGATAAGAGAGACTACATTTTAAGCTACACAAATCTATATCAAAGGCAAGCTGACGGTAGATATAGCGTGTATGCATAATTGTCACAACTATTTAGTCAAAATAAACAGAGAAATCATAGAACAGAGAAATCATAGAAATAAAATAAATGCAATAAAAGAGATGGAGACCGTACTTTTTGATTTCCAAACATCCTTGGCAAATTGTTGCGGACAGGTGAGTACTCGTAGCTGTTGGCTGTGTTGCTCGATTATTATTTGACAAAACCGAAGAAACGGTTGTCGGTCCCGCAAAATCAAGCGGTTGTTCTTCTTTCATCCGCCAACTTGAAGAGCCAGCTTGTTCTAGCTGCAATTATTTGTGTAAAGATTGGCAAAATTCACCTGATAAATTCTTTTGCCCCATTCTCTTATTACTGATGACAAATCAATTGGCAAAATAATAACTAAATCGAACACAGGCAAAGCTTGGACACAAGCAAGAATGTTTACCAAACAATTCTTTAACAATGCAACAAAAAACAAACCACATGAACTGTATTAAGTTTAAAGCAGACTAACAATGTAACAAAGTTTACTACATCGTAACTAGCAGCAATGACGTTATAATGTCATTAGCCACAAGGAAAAAAGAAACCTGGACTATTACTAGCACTTACAGTTTCGTCATGGTAAATATAAGAGAACGGCGCTAGTGAATGAACGGATGAAACAATAATTAGACGGATTACTGGTGACCATGTCTTATGACCTTCCAAAGAACGCAAAGAAGGTTCTGATACACCGTCATTCATACGACTGCGGCGGCCAGCGATAAGTATCACTTTTGCTGATCCTCTTCCTTTCACATCCCTGTTCATGTTCTGGTTCATCTTATCATCTCTGCCTTTTCCATTGTCCTCGTCTGACGCTATCTATGTGTTGTGTTGTTTCTCTTCCAGTATTATGAATTTGCTCGGATATGAGTGACTATGGTACACTAACACACCCATTTACGTTACATATACACGCAAGCGGTAACAGCAAGCAAAAATGAAATAAGTACGATGATTGTAGCCAAAAGTTAACAATGCCGGATTGTGCTTCATCGCTGCTTCTCTACTTTTAGACTTGTCAGTCTATATAAAAAAAATGAACATAAGCAGAAATAATATATATGTAATAAGTGTCCAAGTCTGTCGATTACACATTTTATATCGCAACACTATTCTTACTACTTTTGCTTCTCCATAGTAATGCTTAAAATCAATAATAACATCATAAACTCAAGCTTTCCTTTTAACTTCTTAACTTTCTCACATATCATCAGATTTATGGTTCTATATGAACCAGCAAAATCTATCTTTGCTCCCAACACTAAACTAAAAACACTTTAGTACACATATCGGGAGCTCATCTTTGTTGCTATTTCGAAAGC
Source organism: Madathamugadia hiepei (assembly GCA_013365335.1). Taxonomy (NCBI): domain Eukaryota; kingdom Metazoa; phylum Nematoda; class Chromadorea; order Rhabditida; family Onchocercidae; genus Madathamugadia; species Madathamugadia hiepei. Next base: position 7,611 of record JABVXS010000793.1, on the reverse strand, counting down.
TGAGAAAATTCACAGAATTAGAAGTGGACGAACTTCTAAATCAGCAAGATAAAATGAAGAGAACTTAGTGAAGCAATCGCTACTCTCATACACAGCTGTGTGATCGTCCCTGGTGTGTAGCAGAACACAAGAACAACCAATGAAAAAGATGAGAAGTGTAAATGTGATGAATGCTGTTGGTCACCCATTGCCAAAAAACGCATTCATAATATTCACAACGCGCCCACTCCATCACCTCAACTTTTCCCTCAATTCATATTCGCATCTATACACCAGCATTATCCAGCTTAAATGCCGCAAACATCTACAATTGCATTACAGCCAAAATCATAAGTGCCATTATGAGTGTACACACTTATGAGGCGTACTGATGCTACTTTATTTTATAGACGAACGCCTGATGCAATATGACCGACTCATGCGCATTATAAAAGTTTTCGAAAACGAATTATGCGGAAGCAGTCTGTATTCTCTACAGTACCGGAGGTACATATCTCCATGCGCACATACACACAAACAAACGCGCAGACAACAATTTGCCAAGGTCACCGACCAATTTTCATGACCGCTCTCGAGATTTGCAAACCTTTGTTCTACAAGTAAAGACACCATATTTGTATTTAAAAATATTTTGCAATTAAATAAATTTAATTTGATAGCATATTTATTACTAGCAAGGGGCAGCCTTTTTAAACGCGGCAATACAGTAATAATCGGTTTTCTTTCGGAGATAACTCGTTTCCGCCCTAATTTTGTGATTAAGTCAAAAATCCCAAGTAATTCTAAACGTACAATTTTTTGTTTCTTGCTACTGCAATTTCGAACTTCTCAAGAAATTAGAACAAAAATCATGCACGAAGAAATGACAGAGATATTTTTGTTTAAATAAAGGAAGACTACGCGGCAATTTTTGAATGACGAAATCCAAAAAGAGATATATATATATTTCATTCAAGCATTCCCTAACTCTCCCCTACTCATGCTGCTGCCCTCCTCGCCTTCGGAAACCGACTCGTCGTCCTTCAAGGCCTTTTCTTCCTCCCTTCTCAAGAGCCTCAACTATCCCAGCCTCGAAGAGAAAGAGGTGTCGAATATCCTTCCCTTTTCTTCAAAAGCGATTCCAGCATTAAACTGTCATATATGTAAGTTTAGCAAAACTTCATTATCACACATATCACGAATTATATGTATCACAGTGTCTCTCACAGCAGCCTATGTCTCTCCTATTCTTTTCCATTTCTCTTCCTTTCATACCCTCCCGACTTTCACAAAGTTGTTCAAATGAGAGATGTTTGTATGAGTTTTGAGGGAAACGGACAGGGACGCTACTGGAAAGCGTCATCCACCCACCTATCTCGAACTAACTGAATGTTCCAGCGCTCCACAATCGGGCACATTCATTCCATTTCATTCAAGCATTCCCTAACTCTCCCCTACTCATGCTGCTGCCCTCCTCGCCTTCGGAAACCGACTCGTCGTCCTTCAAGGCCTTTTCTTCCTCCCTTCTCAAGAGCCTCAACTATCCCAGCTTCGAAGAGAAAGAGGTGTCGAATATCCTTCTCTTTTCTTCAAAACAGCCAATGTGATTTCTGATCAGCAAGAATCGCAATAAGCAGATGTCATATCCATCATGGACAGTTAAAAACACTTCTAACGAGAACCTCGCAACCGTAACCCAAAAACATCTCTTACGAATATCACCTTTAAGCAGAAATGGAAAAGCGCATATCCTACAAAATAGAATGCTTTGCAACCAAAAAACACCGTAAAGGAGACAGTATCACATAGAGCGCTTAACAGAAACAGACCTCTGCATATTTGAGAGATCCTTGCATTACTTAACTTTAAACTACTTTCTAAACCTAGACTAAAGTCTACCATCAGAAGCCCAGTAATCATTTAGCTACAAAGAAAAAAACGAAAATAAAACCAAATTCAACAGTTTATAATTAGAATTCTCGTGAAGAAACTTTCATATTCCTATAAAGCTCACACTGAAGTAATACCGTCACAGTAAAACGGATAACTTCAATAACTCTACACCCATGATAAAAATCCGACCAACGGGTTTATGTGAACACAAATTACGACAATAAATCTCGCAATATAGTACAAGGGAAGGAAGTCCACACAAGTCACAGTGGCTTCTATTTCCCAGGTGTTTAACATGGCTTCAAGAGACCTACTCGGAGACTGGTATTTTTAGAGTTCAAAGTTGAGCATGCTATCACAAACATTAAGCAGAACTAAACATATAAAAGACGCAACACAAGACTTAATGAAAGCGTTATATGATGTAGGAAGTGATTTACTGAAATTTGTCATTCCGCAATGTGACAGCGTAGCATTAATGAAAATAATGCTGTAGAAAATGTATACCTGTAAAAGTGCGGAAATTAACTGTTGATGAGGAAGTGTGTTATGAGTGCCGCAGCGATTCCTCGAATCAATGATGATAAATGACGAACACCCCGCACAAGGGGATTATTTGCTGTTAGTAAATCAACCGTTCCGATACACACTATTGCCAGGACTGAATTATAAAAACGGGCAGCGTGAATGTTTAGTATCACTCTTGATGTGTCCTTCGAATGATTTAGATAATGATTAACAGAAATCGAATATCCTTCAAAGAGGTTAAATATAATAGAAATAGGGGAAAGTTAGCATGCCGCGCAAGACAACGCAGTGCATCGCGCGGTGTGCATATCGATGCGGCGGTTAAAGCCCAGTAAACGGAGCACTAATTGCATTTTGTTGCAAGTACTCACCGCTGCTTCTTTAATTGCGAACTTTTTCGGAATGGCAGTCGGTTGTAAGCCGTAAGAGGAAGGAAAGAGGGGAGAAGGCAGGCGCTCTTTGTCTTTCTCTCTCTTTCCCCTTCTTCCTGCGTAAACGCTGCACTCTACCTTTCCCCTTTTCTTACTCCTCTCATAGTTCCATAAGATCTCTACCCATGACAAGACTCATCTGAAAGAACATGTACCAAGTCGATAACGAATTGATGCTATGGCATGTTGCAGCATCATTATGATGCGTCTCTCTCTCTCTTTCTATCTTCCTGAGAACAAAATGCGGGAAAAGAACGGGAGGAGGGATTTGTTTAGAGGATAGTTTTTCGTCGCCCATCACACCGCTGTTCCTTCTATCCAACACAGGAAGTTAGGGATTCTGATTCTCTGCTTCCCTTTTTTCTCTTCCCAACTCCATTCTCTTCACCTGGGATGGATGGTACAAGTAGACAAAGAATGGCATCATCTCTAGCACTGCCATTGCAGTCGTGTCTGCTTCAAGTGCAGTCTTCGCTTAGGCAATAAGAGAGTACATGAAAGTAGGAGGTTAGTAAGATGCTAAGATAATCTTTTGGACCAGTGATCGCCAGAGGAAGAGAGAGTTAACAACCTGTTCACCTCTTTCTCTTAACTTCTCTTTCGTATACTTTGCAGCAGCAGAACCCCCTTCGTGCAGAAGTGTTGGCACTGCGGAAAGTTCAGAGTGTACGATCGTTGAATTGATAAGAAGGAAAAGAAGCTGGCAAACAATCTGATGAATTACTGAAATAAGGTGGAAAGAGAAGGCGATATGATGAGAAAGAGAGAATGAAGAATGGGTGGAAAGATATTCTGAGAATAGATTACGACGTAAACATTGCCGTAACACTCTCTGACTGCACGCAAATAGCAGTGTTGTGTATATCCTGCCAAACACTCTCCTCTCCTTTCTTCCCATTACCCCTCTCTCCGCCGTGTTCGCGTTTCACAAGAGAAACTGCAGTACTCAGCGGCGTTGTAGAGTTCCTGGACAGCTGAATTCGAATTTTTGTGCATGTAATGAAGTAAGGGTCCGTGGCCTGGTTTGTGATATTCAGGGGTTGAGAAAGACCGATCAAAATAGAAGTTGGAACTGTGAACAAAGCACCTTTATCGCAATTTCTGGCAATTTGAACGATTACCATCAACCGCCATTCACCATCATCACTATCATCAACAGTAATATTAGCAACACCAAATAGATGACGGCTGTATATGCGAAGCAGACAAAGTAAATTTTCATTGTTATCCCTGAAGTTGTTCCGTCTAACAAACAACGTCAACATACATAGCTTACACATACATATATATTCATAAAGACAAACAAAAGGAAACACCAGCTGGAACCAGTGGGAGTGCAAATACCCGCTGAAATGGATGAAGTTTACTCAGGTCGTTGCATTTCATACATTTCATGCTGCACAAACAATGCACCCAATGCAGGGACCAATTGAAAATGTGAGAGTTTGTTCCAGTCGCTATAGACACCTTGTCAGTGACTCCCTGTATGCCACTTTCTACTATATCACATTTGTTCATTTCTGTGCAAATCGTTGCTGATTCCATTCGTCTGTACCGACCTCATAAAAGATTCATTAGGAAGTTGTAAAGTTGTAGCTTACAGAAAAATGTAAAAGAATCATACATGATATAATTACTATGGAACACCTGTACCAGCGGATCAGAAAAGCTGTGCAAGAAGGAAAGAACGTTAGGGGTAGATGGGTAAGTTGTAATAAGGGGATGGTGATGCTACAAGAGAACTGGTTCGTTTAGTTCGCAATCTGATCTCGTGTAAGCCAAACCAGTGAACTTCGGCGCAAATGGCATGAGTGCAATGTAGCACACTGATTTCCACATTTCACTGACAGTTCAGTATCACTACCAGCAACACATCCATTTTGACATTCGTATTGCTTCTTTTGCTACATCCTTTCACCATGAACAGAACCTGAATTATAGAAGCCTTCTGAATGGTATCGAGGAGGAGTCATAAAATGTCATTCAATAACCACTTCACTGATTCCCCTTTTTCTTAGTTGCACTGCAATTATATAAGGGGATCAAATAATTTCTCCCAAAAGCATTACTGCAGTAGGCACCCAGTGAACACCATAAGTCACTGCCAGTATTCTTGACTTCCTGAACCAAGAAGTGAAGGATTTCAGGTATATCGTGCTCGGGATTATCCTTACTTCAGAAGTAGATTTGTCGGAGCTTGACAGACATGGATTGTGACAGCGCTATCTTCAGGCTGTAGGTTTTAATTAGACTTATCATCTTGGCTCACGGCTAACGAGTCCATTCTGCTTGTGGATACATTATGCGGAAATATTTGGTTGAGACCTGTCTTAGATGAGAGGCCTTACCGAAGCCATACGTCACGTCACTGTCAGCATAGCTAAAAATCTCACTACGGTACACAAGCTTTTTCCACCAGAAAGGAGGTTGTAGCTGAATAGCGAAGCTAAATCACAAGAATCATATTGGTGCCGCAATGTTGGAGTTATGATGGGCTCCTGTCAAGGATACCAGGCACCACAACCCCTAGTTTATCATAAATTTTACCCGCCATCTGGTCACGGACGATGTGTCTCGATCTGATTGGCCCACGACAACGGATTCAGGTCGAGGACATTATTCACTTTCGTTGGACTCTTGTTGTGATTGTTTACTCAACAGCTCTCTTGACAGTTCACCCAGCCTATGACAGGAATCGACGTTCGCAACCAGTTCTACTTCGAATCCCCCTACATTGGATTGTCATCACTTCATTTTCTGTAATCGTACTCCTGATCCGTTTCATTGTTTATTATTCTACCCAAATAAAGGTTTAATTACCCAAGTGTGTGGAAGCAATAAACTCTACAAGTACTCGTACGCACAACCGTGCCAGTACATATTCAAGAAAATCAGAGGAAGAAAACTCCACCAGGTGGAATATCCGTCTTTGAATTCTTACGAACAGTATCAGACGAAGAAACCCCACCAGCTGGAATATTCGTATCTATGAAAAGGTTCAACGGTTTGGTTCGATATTCGTAACATACCTCCAAAGAAAAAGGCCTTAGATACAAAACAAAGGAGAACAATATCCTGTTCACACCAGTATCAGAGGCAGAAGGATTCAACGAACTGGGCCTACAACAAGGATAGAAGGCGCACAACATTATCGTCTTGTTTGGTGAACACACCAATGGCTATCATTCGGTAAGTTCCGGAAAGAGATTCAAAGACTCTCCGAAAAAACACCTTTCTCCGGGCTACACGATCACCGTTAGTGGACTACCCGGCATATAGTCGGAGGGGACATTTTGATAATTTTCGTGAACTGAAGCTTGCGGAGGAGAAAAGGCACCGCGGGAAAACAGGCGTGTTGTTGTTTTCCAGTTTGCGAATGTTTAAAAATTCAACATAAGCAATGTAATAGTCAATTGTCAACCCATTCTATCTACTGGTTATTTCATTTAACAAATTAAACAAACACTTCAAATACCCTTTTCCTCTGCTATCATCCATGGACATCTGTCTAGCAAGTCAGTACGCTTCGGGATGTATTTCATCGTTAGTTGATTCGAGAATGCTGACATACAATCTATGACACATTATCCCATTCCTCACAGACTTTCTCACTACATCAAATCGCTGAAATATTATTCACCAGACACTGGCGTGAAAGTTTTCCCGTTTACGTTGAATGAAAAACAAACTGACAAAGTTTGTCTGAATATAGTAGCATTTCTTCTTCTTAGCGTTTGTCCCACGTGAGTGTAGGGTCCGCTACGTGGGAGCGTCGTCTCCACGTCTTTGTCTGTCTCTCACAAGTTATTTATAATGAATAACAGGTAATAATAATAGCAACTGGCTGTACATACACTGAAATCATTGCCAAAACAACGCTATTTAGTAGTTACAAATATTAACTATAAATTATAAATTTTTTTGCAGAGATTGACGAAGTTTTTGAACTGTTTGACACGGACAACACATGTTTTAGCAAGCTTTATTGGTGATGAAAGTCGTTTGGTACAGAATGCAGAGAATAGAAATGCAGCAAATGATTTCGCGAAAGGTATAAATTATAGATTTCATGATTACACACAAAGTTCAATCCAAATCGAAAATTTCAGGCATCGATGACGATAAGTTGCAGACAGACTGACTTGTGGTATGATATAGAAACCGCGCCTACCAGGTAAAGGAGTACGACAGCTATCACACCATATACAAGCCTGATTGCAGACAAAGGAATGTACGATTTGTAGTACATGCAAAACGATTAAGCAGTGGGTGGATGACTCACCACCTCGAGCACAAAGGAATATTCTCTGTGTGATAGTTTTCACAATCTAAATGTTATTGAAGGGCAATAACAGATTTTGTTGCTGGCAACAATAAAACTTGTCTCGATTTTCCCGACAAATACCTTTGACATAATCCTCCGATCCTTTTTCATTTGAAGGAAAAGTCCAAGGATTTTTCTCATTCATCAATTTCATCTTCTTGAAATTCCACTGTTCTGAATGTGATTACTCCCCACCATTTCTTTCAAAAGTCCTGGCGGGCGGGATGTGCCGTCCGTACTTTTCTCTCACTCCCATACCATTGCCAATTTAAGTCATCGAGAATTATTCGGCAATTTCTAAATAAACGCCCTCTGGATGGTACGGTATGAAGCATTGGCATGCATAATTGCGCAATGCGCAACCATCGTCATATGACACTTCTCCATGAACAAATAGAATCAAACCAACTGGAACCAAATACCGTAATCGGTCAATGAACGCAGATAGATGTTTAG